>JBAMIG010000012.1:21590439-21600915 GCA_037177335.1 Kiunga ballochi | reverse complement strand
TAAAAGTGTATAAAATAAATATTAATAGATGTGCTTTTGGTTGAGTTTAAACTAATTTTTTCAAATTTAAAGCGTAACCTTTCCATTTGAAAGCAGGATCTGTTTCCATAAGCTGTTCATTTTTACATAATGTAACAAAAACTATTGAACCACAACCTTGTTAGCAATAACTAGCTACCATGAAATGACTCAACATTGTTGTTTACTTAGTTGTTAGCTTTCAGAACTATTTAGACAACACCCCTACCCCCTCACACACACACACACACACACACACACACACACACAAAGCCAAACACACACTTTAATTGGGTTGTTTAGTCTGCAACACTTCCTTTCCAGCCTCAATCTTGTCATATTTAGGGTTTAAACAAGACCGCTACATGCTAACATTTGCAAACAGATGCTAACTGTTCATTCTGATTGTTTTCAGTTTAAAGTGAAGGTTTTCTTTGTGGTATTGTGTACATTATGGTACAAAAATAATTTCTACTGCATATATGAGCACAAATATCACAAAATTCTATACACTTAATGCCATCACTTTTAAAATGGAACATAAAGGACAGGATGTTAAGCTTAATGAAAACCATATGTGTGTATGGTTAATGTATTTCATGTGTTCAGGTATAAGATGTGGATACACACACTTTGGTGTACAGAATATTAGAATAATTTCACCGTGTTGACCCTAATCTAGCCATTCAATTTTCATATCCACTTTATCCTAATCAGGATTAGCTTGGACCGCATCCCAGGACATGGCACACCTTGGACAGGCCTATCACAAAGTCAAAACAGAGATTAATGAGACCATATATCAAGACAGTAACAACCACCATCCCAAAACCAACCAAGTTAAAAGACACCAGATCTAAGCAGCATTGCTGCACAAAGTTGGTCAGACGGCATTTGGGGAGCGCCTGTTGCTTCATGTCCAGCTAAAAAGCTTTCAATCCGGACCTTGCAACTGTGATCAGCCTCCCTCTCACTGCTATAAATACATCCAGCCTCCTCTTATAGCTTCAAACCACCAAACCACTCACACAGCAAACTATGATTAAAGGCCTATTTTAGAAAAAGCTTTGAAGAAGTGACAAGCAACGAATAAGAGGCAAGGAGACAAGTGAAGGAAAGACATTGTGAGGCAAACATATAGAGAGATGCAAAGCAGCACTGTCAAGGCTTCATCTGAACAGGAACCTTCTTTCAGGTAACAAATACCACTCCACACACAAAGACGAACACACTCCCATATGGATGCAAGAGCTTTGCCTGTTGGAGGAGTTTACAAGAAAGTCATGTGTACGACAGAATGAGAGCACAGAAACAGAAACAACAAAGAAAGATATACATATCTATACTTGCTGGCTTTATCATGGTGAATATGTAGTACAATACCTGCCAAGCTTTATTATTAATATTTCTGCTTAATTGATGAATTGAATTCAGCTGAACTGGAGGAAAGGTTGATGCACTAGGATGAGAGGAAGCGACATAAGTGGATTAACACAACAAGGGAACAAGTGAACCCAGAGAGGAGAAGGTGTTTTAGGGGGAGATGTGAAGGTGAAAGAGGGAAAAATGGGATGTGGGGGTGGGGTAAAACAGCTGTATGTGTGTTTTTGAAGGGGAGGGAAGGAGAGGTTGCAATCCACAACAAACCTCACAAATCTGGCACTGATGCCACAAGTGCACCGTTTCAGCCCCAGCTTCACGGTTCAGCATGTATGACTGATGCAGAGGCATGCAGGCACCAGCTGGAGAGTCAGACCTTTGTGCACCATGTTGTGCTGATGATACACATGGAAAGATATAGGGAGCCTGCAGAGTTCAATGACACTGTTTCACTTCTGGAATTTAACTCGTGAGTATTTTATATGCAGAGAGTTACTGCAATGCTGAGTGAAATGATGGAAAGCACATTTAAAAAGACTGAGCGGCATCGCTACATGGAAACCACGTCAAACTGTCAAACATCCTGACATTTAGACACATGAGATCCCATTACACAGCATCAAGCTTCTCCAATAAGCAGCCATGATGAAGTATTTGTAATTGCTTGGTCATCATTTATAAAAACTTGTTTCTCTTACTTCAGAAATCCACAAATGAATCTAAAAATATCTTGTCTGTGTACCAGAAGCTGCAGGCATTTAACAGCATGTTGCTTTCATTTTAAAATATTCCTGCTCACACAGAGAAGAATAAAGCTTTAAAAATTATCCTCACATGACCAGAGTCAACTTGAACAGATGAGGCAACATGAACTGAACAGATACGTGTTATTTTCTTTTGGAGAGAATCACAATAAGATGGTCGTAGTGGGGACTAACACAGACATCTGACAGGAAAAAACCAAGGGCATCAGGATGAATAGGTTACAATCACACAGCAAATTAGATTTGCTTCTTAAATCAAATATTGAAGAGAGACTACTAAGCATAATAATGATGCTTGTGACTCTTTTTTCCTGTACAGAAGACCCTCACAGCAACAGCAAACAAGTTATTTTTGCATTTCTAAATAGATGGGTCAAACTGGCTCTGCTGTTTCTCATGTCTTCTATAGGTTTGTTTCATCTGGATACAAAGCAGAAACACCTGGTGCTCTAATAGAGGTCAGAGTCACGGGAAAAACCTAATCAGGAAGTGACTGTGCCTCATTGTTTCAGAATATCTGTTCTGACTAAAAAGCAGTCAAAAAAGCTGAGCCAATCAGCAGCATTCATATTAGATGTTCCAGGAATCCTAATGACATGATTATGGTTGCTTCATTGGTCACTCGCTGCAGGGTACCACAGGCACCACATGGACAGCACACAAAGAACCTCCACATAATGCTCAAATGACAGTTTTTTTTTTACATGGTTTCCATTTATAATTATAAATGTAAGCTGTCGTGGAAATGGCTCAGAAAAATGCTACACTAGTCCCCGCAGCTGTTTCCGTTTTGCAGATGCATCACTAAAGCAGCGTGTGACAGGAGACAAATCTCAGGAGGTGCACGATTGGCCTAAACAATACAGAGGCACCTACCGCAACAGAAACTTTTGACATCATTTTTTGGTGTTGCGGTGTTTTCCAGGCAGAGAAAACGACTCTGAAGACACTGAAGAGCAGGAAGGATGCGAGGCAAAGAGAAGGAAGTGCTTCATATTTTCAGACATTTTTGTGGTTGCATTCGCACTGGTGAACCCCTGGTCCAGTTGCACAAATACTGTTAGTCTGTGAGTGTGGACGCACATTGGGTGCAGAACCAAAGAAGCTAATTGTGCTTGAAAACTGGGGGTTTGGGTTTACAGTTTCCTGCAGAGCAGTGTTGAGAAAAGACGTACGTTGTGGTGGCAACGATTGAAGCGCAAAGCAGGATTATATCCCCTCATCTTTTTATTTAATGTAGTTTAAGATACATTGTTAAGACGTGCATGAATTCAGCTGTAACCCACTACAAGGTGGTATTTGGATAAGAGCTGCTTCAGAGTGGCATTTTCATTTTAATCCACACAGACATCTGCTTTCGCAAAATCAAGAGAGACAACAGAGAGCACTCTAGGTCCTGACATCTGCTCCGGGTGTTAATCTTCACTGACCAATCACTGTGGGGTCAGGGGATGAGCGACACTCATAGCAGATAAAAGCAATGATGAACCTCCTCCTTCCATTGCTTCCCTCCCTCTCCCCAGTTCTTCCCTCCCAGTCACGCACAGCTTCTCTGTATCTCCTCCTCCACCTCGCTCTCAACCACTCATTACTGTAATTGGAGGGTTTGAGAAGACAGAGAGAAGGAAGTATAAAAAAAAAGGTTGAGAGAGAGGGAGGAAGGTTTCTGGAGGTCAGAGGCTTGGCC
The DNA here is from genome assembly GCA_037177335.1 of Kiunga ballochi. NCBI lineage: Eukaryota > Metazoa > Chordata > Actinopteri > Atheriniformes > Pseudomugilidae > Kiunga > Kiunga ballochi. The sequence continues at coordinate 21,597,066 of JBAMIG010000012.1, read as the reverse complement.
TTTTTCCTTTATTATTCTACAATGAGGTGTTTTTTTCTATCTTTTATTTCTTCAGGAGGCTTGCATTTGCTTTGGCTTTTCTTGACAGATTTGGGGAGATTTTAAACAAAGTGTCCCATTTCTAAGGACTCCAACTCTCCTCCTAGCTTCACTCATCCTTTCTTTCTTTCCTTTCATTGTATAACCACAGCTGCTGTGTTTTATCATTCTCTAGATTCAGATTACTGGTCTCTGTCATTAGGCTGAGTTTAAGGGTCGCGGTGTGGTTGTGCGCACGTGTCATTGTGTATTTGTGTGTGTGTGTAAGTTAACTCAACAAGGGAAAGCTCAACACAAAGGACACAACATGGTGTCACAGAGAGAAATTTTAGAAAGAAAACAGTGGAAACGGGTTTTGATGAAAGATGGAAAGACCAACATAAAAGTGAGAATCAAAAAATGATCCACAACTCTGATAATTTAACTATTACACATAAAACATATCACATTTTAACACATTTAAAAACAATGTGTATACAGCATGGATTGTGTTACAGTAGGACAGCTATGCTACTTTAGCGTGTTATAATCCAAGCTTCTGTTTTCTGTCTCGTCGCAGCTGTCCGGGTTTTTTACACGTGGATCTTTGTTTGGCAGATCAGATGAAACTCCAGCTTTTTCTCAACCAATTAAAACAATGTTCTTTAAACAATATCCTGCGAAAAAAGGGTCTGGGACGTGCTTTCCTCCTAGTTTTTCCTGGGAATGCGATGTTAGAAGCACACGTTTCCTTCTGTTTCAGCTGACTCAGCATTTTATCACCAGGCAGTTTTACTACTGTGGATGAACATAAGACTAACTTTGATACTCTGCATATACCTAATTAAAGGTTTAGATTATAAATGTATGATGTGTAACTTAACTTTTATTTTCTGTTGGGTGACTGACAATCAGCCTATGTAGTTTAAGGATTAAATTACACTGAAATTGTTGACATAAGATACAAATCATACAAGTAATCAAATCAAACATTAACCATGCAAACATCGTATTGATATGCAACTCATGCAATCCTTTGGTTGCTACTGCAAAGCCTAACTGTTGTCTTCTGCCGTCAAACCTCAGCGTTTGTGTAACACAATAAGTCATTTTTGTAGATGTGTGGCTCGCGGTCGAGCTGCAAGGACAAATCTAAGAACTCGAGAACTGAATAAATACTTTTTGTACTTTAGACATGAGATTTCAAAACCCCTTCAGCTTGAATTCCCTTTGAATTCTTGCCTTGATGCTCTCTAGGTGGGAACATAAGCTAGAAATAATGAAAGTATACATAAAATATTAGCTTAGTGCAATTGTTTGGCTGCTATTAAGAGCCTTGGTGTCAAACGTTGGATGATGCGTAACACAAATCATAGTCATTAACACAAACATTAGCTCGGCACGTGCTGCTTGATGAGGCAACACATGCAGTCATTTGTCCACTGTGAAACATAAATGCTGTATTCTGATGTCAAACCTTAAAGTTGAACATAATTCAACATTTTCTCAGTTAGATAGCCTCTGCTTGGACTCGCCAAATACAGAGATTTAAATTGCTACTAGATGTGTTTTTAAACCCAGAGTAGAGTCACTGATGGCTTGTTGTTTCCAGAATGTGGTTGACCCGTCTCACAGTCACAATACGGCCTCCTAAAATACTTTAAATGGTTTAAAATAGTCCTGAGGAAATGAACTATTAACCCTATTTCAGTTACGTTTGCTAAAAGCTGGAATAAAGCTAATTTAGGGACTTATAGAGTTTATGCCGTCAAGATCTGCTGTTAAAGACTTAAGTCACCTGGGAAAATGTGGTCTCTGCTAAATGCGACAGCATATTTAGGTCATTTGGGGGAGAATAAAAAGTATCGTATCATAATGTAAGGACAAGAAAAGGACACAAAATTTCAAACCCATAAAATAAACATAAAGCTGAAATATTATCCCCATAAAAGTGAAAAGAAATCAAGATGCATGCTCTTTGTCAATGATTAGAGTGGTAAAAACAGAGAAAAATGAAAAGCATGTGAATTTACAGCTCTCATTAGTGGATCTATGAGGCCCATATATAATGTGTGTATATAAAATGTCTCATTAGAGGCCAACAGTGATTTGTTTCCCTTGACAAATGAGATTAAGAATAACAGCAGCATAACATTCAACTTGGCAACCCATGACTTATAAAGAGCAAAAAAACAAAACAAATAACAAGTAAAAAAAAGCCAAAGAGAAGGTGAACAGATAGTGAAGAAAAGGGAGATACTGAACAGAGGATGTTTGTGTCTCTTCTTCTGCAGCCCCATGTAAGCCTCGTGTAATTGCACGGTTGGGGGGGTTGGGGTGGAAGTGGTGGGTGGGGGTAAATATTATCTTTTCAACCATCTCTGCCCCATTATAACCCACCCAGTTCACTCAGACACATTCTCACACACATACACACACCACCTACACTGCCTACAGCTCCAAATCCCTCAGACTGCCAGCCTAAGCAGTACACACACGCTCACACACACATAAACAAAAGAGGATTAGATAGGCAGATTCACAGCTAGACACATACTCTCTGTTCCTCTCTCTCCTATTTTCGATAGATAGGTATAAACACACACGCCCTCTGTGGCCCCAAACGCTCTGTCTGTCTTCTTCATCTTTTATTGCATGCACACTACCAAACACACACACATATATATGCATGTGTATATGGAGGCTAAGCAGTGATGTGGGGTGAACGGCCTGCAGTGCATGCGTGTTTTTTCTTCTTTGTCCATCGTCTGAAGCTACTTTCTGTCCTTTTAAGGCATGTAGCTACCAGCGTCTCTCCCTCCGGTCTCTGTCTCTACTAATCTTTGCTTTTAGCTTTTTTTTCCATCATACATCATCTCTCCCTTTTCATCACACCTCTCTATTTTTCTCCCCTCCAATTTTGCATCATTCACATCTCCCCCTCAGAACCCATCCATGGAGTCAGTTAACCCAGTGTTCTGACTGAAAATCTCTTTTTTAACCCACTAGAGGAATCTGCCAGCAGATAGGATAATCCTTCTTGTTTCAAATGCAGATCAGGCTGCGTGAGGAATCTTCCCTAGCTCGAGTGCAACACTCCAATCAAGCATGATGGAAGTGTAATGATGGAAATGTTACTTCCTCAGCAAAGCTGCACCACAAGCCAGAGATTATGCTGTCTTTGTTCACCGTTTTCTTTCTTTCTTTCTTTTAACCTTCAGCAGGAACAGACTTCTTTTGTCATTTTCTTCCATATACAACCACATACGTATCCCGGTTTCCCCCAGTCTGGTGAGTCTTTACTACAAGAGTGTGTGCTGATTAAAATGCATCTCTAATCTGTGCCAAACTCAGACTTTGCACTGTCACAGTGGAGCACTTCACCGCAAACTATCAACACCCTGTTGATTGCCCACCCCGTCTCCTTCCTCACATCCCACCCCACTCAAGTGTACATGTAGATGAGAGGGAAGAGGAGGCCTGCAAGGAGAGAAAAGAAGCAAAGAGGGATGGGGAGTAGGTGACAGCAGCATGAGAAAGCTTTTGAAATAGACCCGCACCCTTCTGAAACCACCGCCGCTGCCGCCACCAAGCGTTACTCTCTTTGAGAGTGGCTGAAATCGGAGCCCTTTGTGAGAGCATTTCAGGTTCAAGCCTTGAATTGCGTACAAAGTAAAAGAGAGGGGGAAGGATAAATGGCATAAAGAAACAGCTGGAAGAGATTGAAAAGGCGGGATAGATACAGGATGAAAGGTGGAATAGGGAACTGCAGAGAGGTGAGAAAAATATACCTTTTGCCCCATATTTATTCACTCTACTTATACCCTAATCCTCCAGGGGGAGAGTGCAGCATTTCCCAGTCAGAGGATTAAAAAAAAAGACTTTTTCTCAGCTTTACACAATGGGCATTGTTCAGCAAAAAAAAGCGGGGTCTTGCTGCTGAGAAAGGCCGAGATAAAGATTGTGAATGCAGTTGAGTGCTGGGATTAGACTGATTATTGTTTTATTGAGTTGAAGTGGGTCTTCCTGACAAAGGTCTGAAAGCATCCACCCCTGATAAAATAATAAAAAAAAAAAACCCTGATTGTTGTTATAGAATACACTTTTGCCATTACCAGTTCTGAACTGGATACCAGAGCAGATTTATCGTGCCAGTGAATAGTTGGAGAACTCTAATAAACTTTGCTCAGAAAAAGCAGTAAAACCAGACCTGAGCTCAATCGCTTCCCTCTAACTAAGCTGCAGATAGGATAGCCGCACACCCACTGAACCCACACACATCTTTCCTGTTCGGGTCATCTCTCTCGTCACCTTACGACTCACAAATTCTCCACATTATCCATTTGCTGCTCGTATTGATTTAGCTAACCTTTAAGAAAATAGAACAAAAAAAAAAACATTTTCGGTTAAAAAAAATAAATAAAATGAAATTCACCACCAGAGTTCATCGTTCTGGCAAAGCTTGTAGATAAAAAAAGCAAAACCAGCATCGCAAATGTAGCAGGGAATCTGAACACATCTCCATTTAGCTGGAAGACAGTTAGCTGCACCTAAAAGAAAGTAAAGCTAAAACAAGGGTGTCCGCAGCTCGCTACGCTATTAGAATTATTAGCGCTGTATTTAACTCACCGTGGTATCGAACAGTCTTGCGTGGTATTGGGTTCCAGTTGAGACCCTGCGACATCTCCCATCCGACCAGAAACACCAGGAGCAAGATCTTCATCCCGCTCGTGCCTCTCATGTTAGCCTGTCGTGTCAAATCTGCTGCTGATTGATTGATTGAGTTATCAATCAGTTGATCTGAGAAACTTTGTAAAAGCAGCCCAACTCCTGGCAGAAAGAGAGAGAAAGCACAACACATCAGCCGGGAGCTGCAATTCACCTCCTTTATTGACTCCGTTGTGTATCTGAAACAGATCTGTCAGAGCCGTGTACATTTTCTGAAAATATACACACACACACACACACACACACACACACAAAAAGAATGAGCCAGCTTTTCAAGCTGCAAAGAAAAGTAAACATGAAAAATAAAAAATGAGTATAGCCATCAAACTTCACAATAAAGCCAAACAACAGTGGGTTATGCTATTCGTTAACAGTTGTGATGTGAGCATGGGCCTCTACGTGTGTGTAAATGAGTGTACGTGCACATCTGCCAACGAAAACAAACCAAACATTTTAACGACTTTTGGCTCGGGAGCTCGTGCAGGAAAGCTTTCATTGCCTCTCCCTCACTCCGAGTGATAATCCAGCTACCATCACGGAGAAAGCTCCGAAAAAGCTTATCGCCGCATTCCTGTCGAGCCAATTCAGCGGCAGTATATTAAGCTGGTGCTGAGTTATCAAACTTAATTGGCACTGGCATCGCATCAAACAGCAGCGTGTAGATAGATGAATGTTGAGGCAAGGACAATCCAGTAGCACTGTGTTGTAAATGAATTGGTTTATACCTAATGAACATGTCAAGTGTGCGGCTAACGCTACGCATTACAGCCCAATAACACTGCAGGATGATTGGCTTGTTACTGTGCAACATGTGAGATGGGTGCACAGGGTAATGGAAAATATTTTGCATCAAAGTGACATGCTACAAAACTTGGTTTGTCCTTTGAAGACCCTAAAACTTTTTCTTTTCAGCTCAGTTTAAAAAGAAACCAAAAAAGGAGTTGATTATTATTAAAAACTGCAGCATTTTCAACCATAACTGGCTTTAAAAGGTCAAATTTAGTTTTGATCATTTCAATTTTGTCCTCCTCAAATTAAATGAACTCTTTAATTAATATTGACCTGCAGGGTTTAGTGGATTTGGAGCATAATATAAACTTGGAAAGGGTCTTAACAACACCAAAAAACAAGAAAAAGAAACCCCACTTCTCAAATCAGAGGTTTAATGAAGTATTGAGTGATTTATTGCTTAAAAGATTAACTAATTAAAATATGTTTTCTTACCTGCCTTAATGAATAATAACGCAAAGGCTGTGATTAAGTTTTTATATGTTTGGAGCAACTTTTAAAAATGGACTTTCTAAACTTGACATCTCTCAGTGTGGAAAAGGCAAGCCTAAAAAAATAGATGGATGCACATCTGGTAGCAGGCATGAAAGCTTGATGGGAACTTTAAAAAGTGAACAAACATTGTGTGTACAGAAGCAGAAAGCTGTTCAGGAAGGCGGTGATTATCCTGCACTTTCCATTTTTAAATGTCATTTTTAAGAGCCTTACAGCCAAAACGTCATTTTTCCTCCAATCAAACTGCAGCATAAATCTCAAAAACTTTCTAATCCACAGCAAAGTATCTGACACATACCACTGAGTATCAAAGAGTAAGTGTTTTTTTAAGTCTCAAATTAGCTGAAAATTTACCAAAACTTGAATTTCTTTGAAACAAAATAGATGTAAATCATATCAAACAACATATTAATACTAAAAAGCAACTATTAAATTTACATTTAGCCACGCAGAAGCAAATATCATAATGCAGGCATTATGATAGAAAGTATCCCCATAGGAAGTGAGATACACACATGGATGGATGGATGGACGGATGGATGGATGGATGGATGGATGGATGGATGGATGGATGGATGGATGGATGGATGGATGGAT
>JBAMIG010000012.1:21559015-21571715 GCA_037177335.1 Kiunga ballochi | reverse complement strand
TGTGGGAGGAGCTTACAGCAGAGCGCTGTAATGAAAGTTACGCTCCACTTGCAACAGAAAGCAGCACGAGAGTAAATTGCGAAGGAGTAAATAATCGACCTAGTTCATTTTTGTGATCGTTGAAAACCCATATCGTAATCGCAATTAAAATCCGATTAATCGCCCAGCCCTACTGCAAACATTCATGTAAATACATGCACATACACACACATGCACCTCCAGGTGCTGCCTGCCAGCATATTTGACAAGCTGCATAGCGAGGAGCTGTGTAGAAGCCAGCCGCTTATGAATCAGCAGTGACTAACTGTTTAAACCCCCACTTTGTAAGCTAATCGGCTGCACGGTTATTGTAAAATATTCACATCTGTGTGTATGTGGGTTGATGTGCGGCATACCCATGTGTGTGACCGTATACGCTGTAGTCTTTGCCAGTGTGTTGCCACTAAAAAGCCTTCTCTATCAGACCCAATTGTGACAGCCTGGGCCTTTAATTGCTTTGCAGCAAATTTGACATTGTGTAAGTTGACAGCATCCTGATGAGCAGAATAAAAGTGGAGCAATGTAGTACTCGTCACTTCCTCCAATCAGCCCAGACAAGAGACCAACTCCGGGCTCCGTTTGATCACTGCACAAGACAACGCAATGGGATGTTAATCACATGCAAAGACTGAGGCTTTGAGTTGGTGCCAAAGTGTGCCGAGTAAGACAGCTTGTGAATGTTTGTGTGCCAGCAGTGGCAGCTCTAATCAGTGGCCGGATTGGAAGAGGCATGTGGCAATAAAGTCCAGCAAAATGCCTGCCAGTTCCTGTTAGAGACCAACCATCTCAAAAGCCTGGCTAACAACACGAGCACACATGTACAGTAAAGCTACGCAGACTCTCCATCTTGGTGGACATGTGGACAAGGTCAGAGTCTGAACAGTAGAAGCCGATTGCCAATACCTTCCATCTTTGCTCCCTAAAAAAAAAAAAAAGAAAAACCCCACAAAATCTTTCAAAAAGCTCATAGATTGAGCTGGAAGCTCACCATAAGAAAGGTTTTGTCCTCCGCAGTGATTTACTTGTAAGCTTGGACCCCTTTAAGTGCAGCTCATTACTCAGAGTTTGTGATTTACAAGCTAAAATTAGGGTGGCCATCATTTTGCCAAGGCCGTTATCAGTGTGAATGAAAGAGTCAATTCACACAAAGATCCCTCATGAGAGTCGAGAACAGTCAGCTGACAGATCAGTTATTCAGCTTACCATAGGCATGACTGCAGCATGTGTCTTCTGCATCGCTCCAAATGAGAAATAACTGCTGGCTCTGTCGCTGTTCCCATTGCAAAATTTGAGAAATGTGGGGTTTTAAAAGTTCACCTTGGCAGAGTTGATAACCTAACAAAGACATATTCTGTCATTTTCTAATGTAAAATTTTAACTCAAATGTAGGGTTATATAAATTGCAGCCTAAGGTTTTATAAGTGAGTAATAAGTCATTAGCCGCAAATTCTGGGCAAACAAATGGAGAAAAATCCCTCTGCCTGGATTATCCTTTTTAAATAATGGACCAAATACTACTTGCGTGCTATTCATGGATTAGCTTCTGTAATTGATCATTAACTCTACCAAAAATAACAGAAGAATATGTGTAATGAATTCATTTTTCACAATTTGGCACTAGGAACATTGACCCTAAAGGAGATTTGTGTTGACTTCACTAAGAAAAGTCTGTTAGCACGTGTTGGAGGTTGCTAATGCACATGTGAAAAGTTGCAAAAGCCTTTTGTAGCTCAATATAACCAGCCTAAAACCACTTAAAGGAATAAAGACACAAGTCTGAAATGAATTAAATAAGTTTAGCAAAGTAGGCTTATCAGCCTTTCTGTAGCACTAGCTCAGTACTAGCTACTATTTAGCTGCCTCTTATTTAACTATAGGAAAATACAATATCTTTCGTTTTGTTGCATTTTTGGTATGTAAAAGATAAAATAAAAATGCCAATAAATCAATGCCAAATCACAGCTATGTATATTAATATTTGTACTAATCTAGCTTTTTACAAAGCTAGCTTTACAAAGCTAGCTGTTACACCATGCAGTATCTTTCAGAATAGCTAATGTAGCTAGGTAAAGCTACTTTAGCTGCCACAAGCATAGTGGGAAGACAATATCTTTGGTATGGATGCACATTTCAGTAAAATAAAAAAAAAAAAATCAGAAACAGATAAATAAAGAAGGAAAAAGCAAGCCAAAATTGTGGAGAACATTGTACAGTATATATTTTTCTATAATAATGTCATTTTCAGCAATTCAAAGCATCACATCACTGTGTTCCTCAGAAGAAATACAGGAAGATACCTGTATTTATTGTAATGTTTCATCACTGCTCACACATCATCACCAGTACCAAAGGACAATACCAGCAATACTGTGCCAGCTTCGAACATTGTAACACAAATAATATCAAAGCGTCTGGCACTGTAGTCCATCAGAATACATCGACTGAGCTCTTTGGAACGTGCAAACAAGCGCTTTCAAGTCCTAATGTCTCTCTGCACAGTGATGGAAAAAAAATCTTGGTGTAGACAGATAAAATGATTGTCATTTATATTTTTTCCCCATTAAAGTGGGACCTTTCCACTATCATCCACTCATTTCCTGTGTGAAGAGGAAAGCCTGCGTCATTGCTTTTGGCATCTGATATTGGTGTGAGCCAAAGAGCAGTGATTATTATTCTAAATGGGCCATAACCCACAGGAGCCATGGTGGACACAAAAAGCTGTGCAGCACCTGCTGTGCTGACAGAGGTGCACCAGAAAAATTCTCACTTTTTTTAAGAGAACAAAGAGGATTTCTTTATGACACAAGATGAATCGATGAAATTAGGCCACGATGCAGAAGGTTATATCACTTGAGTTACAGAGAGTGTATCTCAGAGAGTGCTGTACTGTAAAATGATCAGGTTGAGTGCAGTGGCTGAGAGGTCTCTGGGTGCATGCATGTATGCAAGTGTTGCAAAAAAAAACAAAAACATCTGTTTACATAAATGGCAGGATGGGATGGTAAAGCAGTGACTTTGGCTATTGCATTTCTCCAGCGAGGCCCAGAGCGATGAGAATGGTGGGGAGATTCATCCCAATATTTGTCTCATAAAGGAGTAAAGCCAAACAAATCCCCTCTGCTGAGGCGCCCTCTGGTAAAACCCACAATATTCCATGTGCAGCTTTTCTCTGAACCACTTTCCCTATTTGATCTCTGCTTTTTCCACTACATTTACCTCATGGGTGTCAATGCGCAAATCAACTTTTCCATTCAGTGAGTCGTCCCCTTCCAACTCTGTGAATGTTTAAAAAGTGCTGCTTAAATATAAAAAAATCTGAATATCAACAGATGAGCTTGATGCCAAGAGCAAATTTTGTGAAACAGTACTTAAAAAAAGTTTCTTTTTAAGTTTCTGTCTGAAAACATCAGATATATTGTCATATATTAATAAACTGAATATGAGAACATGAGGGGTGTTTTACCTCCTTTTAGCTCAGCGTTTTGTTTAATTCATTACTCTTATTACTCTAACACTTCTCATCATATCTGTTTCTTCAATACCACTGTTGTGAATATATTTACAACATAAACTTGCTCCCCTTCTGCAAAATCTTTACATTTTGAACAATACCTTTGCTAGCAAATTCATTGTAGGCATATTATGGGGATGATATAATAACAATGATCAGTGAATTAAAAGCTATAAAAGGCTTAAGACGAGCTAACTAGCTAAGCATCTTGTTATTACAGAAACAAAGATTTAGCTAACAATAACATTTAAATTAATAAGTAGATTTAATGTGATGCATTGCCATGCAGACTGAAGGATTTTGTTTGGTCTGAACAGTCAAATTTAATCTTTTTCTTTCATTTTCATCCTATATTCTTCTTCTTGCTTGATCTCTGTCATAATTAAATACCCACGCGTTTCATTCTGCACCTCAGGTTGTTTCTGCCTTTTATTCCATAAGTTTCTTGCCCTTGTACTGTAGGTTTGTGAAAGAGACTGTGCTATACTTTGTTCGATATGCATGGGCGTCAGAAAGAGAGAGAGAGAGAGAGAGAGAGAGAGAGAAAAGAAACATTTATGAAAAGTAAAACTAATTTTCCCCTTTGTAGCTTCACATTGTTAGTTCTGACAAAATACATGATTAAACACAGGAAAGGAATAGTGCCAATAACTCCCTGAAGGTGGTCCTCACTCATTAAAGGGGAATGCAGATCATTTCAGGTCCTGAAGAACAAACTGGAAAAGCAAACTGGACCAACAGGCGACTGTTTTAACTCAGTTTTGTCATATATTAATTCAAGGTCAAAGCGAGTGTGATTTTTCTTTTCTTCTCCTCTGAAATAACCAGAGGCAGGGATATCCTGTTTCATTAGCTTTCCTGCACTGTGCTGCTGCTGCTGTCTGTCTGACAAAATGTAACTGGCTGAGGGTTGAAGCTGCAGCTGAAATAGCAAATAACCAAGAATCCCAACATGGGTGGAGGATTATTGACAGGGAGGAAAGCAGAGGAGTAATAAATGTGAGCAAGTGATCCATGCATCTACTTCCCTGAAGGTAGCTTTGTGTGTTCCTGTGAATCACGTCCATATTCCTGCTGGATGTTGTGGATGTCTAGCTTAATTTGAGTACATATGCATTGCAACATATTTCCCTGCAAATGCAATGTGAGTGTATGGCAGTAACAATGTGAGATCACTGTGTTATTTCATTCATGGCTCCCCCAGGCTGCAGGATGACCCCATTCCTAATGGCTTCGGAGCTCACAGTGGTGGGACACCCAGCAGGCAAAATGAGCCACAGCATCTCCCTCCATGGTTACCGACAGGCCCCTGAGGGGCCATTGCTTGGTTGGCTGTTGTCCCTGGGCTTCAGCTCGAACCCTCAGAGAAATGTTCAGAAGGAACTTAAGAGCTAAACAAATTAGATCACCTTCCTTTGCTGCCTCATCTACAAACATTTACTTCCATCGTCTCTTCACTTCTTACATCTAATCAAACTATCATAGCAAACATTTATTTTAGGAGGTCAATTGTGTCCAAATATTCCAAGTAAATTAACATTTTTTGGCTCTTTTGATTTTTAAATTACCATAACTGTGTAAAAACTACAAACTATTCATGCTTTATCTAAACAGAAAGCATGTTTTCTGCTTGTATTGTCTACTAGAGCTTGTTTGGAGGACAAACATGATTCATGTCCATTTGACCTTTTTATGCTTTTTGTTGCTGTTTTTTTATTTAGGACAAATTGAAACGGTAAATATAGTTGCATTGAGTCAGAAAATGTGAATACTTAAAAGAAAAATTCAAACCATCCAGACATCTCACAGTACCAAGGTTGAGGAGGAAAGAAGAAGAAGTCTTAATTTATAAAAAGCCCAAAGATAATCATATCTTGAGGTAAAACATATTTTGTTTTTAAACTCGCTTAAGGACAAGATGTCTCACTAAGGTCTCTGTGAACTCATTAGAGCCATTTAGATCAGATCAGTCTGTCACCAGATGACACTGAAAAACCTAACAGAAGGAAACAATCACATAACATTAGAAAAAGATGAGTGTAGCTTTAAAAAAAACCCCAGTGTGCACATTTCTGATTACACACACAACAATATTTACAAAAAACACATCTCCTCCAGTCTCTTTGCTTTCAGACCGATGACAGATTGCACATCACGGAAATGACTCGTATTACTATTCTTTTTACATCTGTTCTGCCTAATGAACACAGCAGGAAACTGACCTCTGCACACGCAAGATCTCAGCCTATTCGGCTTGACATAATAAAAGACATTAACACATCCATGTACACTGAGACACAAAGGCTTTATATCAGACTCCTATCCTTGTTACGCCCACACACCTGCTCACACACACACACACACTCATCCATAGATACACAAAAAGTTTAACATGCATGCATGCAAAGAGTAAAAATGACGAGCAGATACATCCACCAGGAAGTGAGTGGCTGTTGAAATGTATGAAAGCATAAAAAAGGGATCTTCTCCTCTCAAAACTATAATTACTTTACAAGATCAAGGAGTGAAGGAAAGAAAGAAGGAATGAGTACAAACACAACACACACCCTCTGTGCAGCACTGACTGAGGTCATCTTTATTAATAAACCCTCTGACAACAAACACACTCACATCAAGGCCTTCACCCCCCCCCTCCATCCTTACACCACTCCCTCCTTTCCTCAGCTCCTTGAGAAATGGCAACTGCCAGACTGACACAGCAGGAGCGGTGGGGGTCTGTGACCACACACACACACCTACACACACTGCAGCATGGCCTAGAGACAGCATGTCAGTGATCTGTCAGAGGGTAACGGTGCAGAGCAGGTGTGTGTGTGTGTGTGTGTTTTAATGCATGAGGTTTTGGGGATGGCCGAGCAGACAGGAAGTTTTGCCCTGCACGCATACGCACAGCCTCACACACTAAGAAACATGCACCGGCTCATTTGTTTCCACTGACAGGAGAGGAGAGGGATGGTTTTCTACAAGGTATGCCGGAGGTAGGAGGACAGGTGTGTGCTGTGCGAGTGAGAGAGAGAGAGCAGTGGAGGATAAAAAGTAGTGGAAAAGAGCTAAAATTTGCATCAAAGCCTTAGAATATGTTCATGCTAATGTCTCTATGCAGTGCTTGAGTGTTACGTTTGCTCTGTGGAGTTTAAGATGGAGAATTAAAAGAGAAAACTTTCAGGGAAACAGGTACATATCTTCTTTTCTGCACATGGGTGTTCAGCACACTCTGATAAGAGAGGCTGCAAATTTGTTGTTTGTCTCTCAAAAGATGATATATGATAAATAAAGCTTTAATGAAACCTCAAAAGGATTTTATCATGCTGTGAGACAGACAGCTGTTTCAGTTCTCCCTGATGTGTAAATCCTACATCACAATATAAGTTATTACAAGTGCTGTAAGATTTGTTTGCTAACAGTATGACAAATTACTCTCAGCAGGTCCAGAGAGTGCTCTGTAGTCCCAAAACAGGGCGCTAATAAGTACCCAGACTATTTCACAGAGACCATTAACACCCAAAGGAGCTTTGTTTTAACTCATTATTTGACCATGCATCTTAAAGTGCACATGGACCTCACATATGCAGCATAGAGTCCGTTACAGAGCCGCACTCGTAACCCAAATGTGACCAATGTTTATGTGACCATTCATCTTTTTACAGAGCAGAAGCAAAGTCTGAAATGTAGGTTGTCCTCTCAGTCAGGAGTCAAGCCAGTCAGCAGGTTATGTATGGGGAAATTACTGTACATGTTAACAGAAGTGAAAAGTAAACCATTCCTGCTATAATCTCATTTGATGCAGCTTTGGAGTCACTAAAACTGTGCAAAGAAAAATGTGGCATAATTTGCTCAGTATTGATGCACACCTTCTACACAACAGTGATTTCACTTCAGGCAGAGGTGTCTTCATTCCTGCTGCTGCAGAGGACCATTCAAGATGTTGTTTATGCATGAAACTAGTTTCTTATACTTCAGCAATAATAAAAATAATGAAATATCTTCTTTCATGACCTTTGCCCTTTGTTTGCCAGAGGAAATCTTTGCATTATACACCCCATTAGATACCAAATGCGGTCTTTATTTATGAAATAAATAAAAGGACTGCATATTTCCTTGCAGCTCTGTAATTCGGATAACAGCCTGAGCAGACACTTGTTCGATGGGTGTGAAGATGTTTCTGTAGAATGAACTATTTTCCTTTTGAAGCCACTTTCCATGATGCTGTGTGTTTTGGAGGAATGGCTTATATAACAGAGTATTTACTACAGTAAAGCTGCAGAAAAATAAACAAATGGGAAGTATATGAACTAAATAAATGTTTCATCACTGGGGTGTTGTACCATTATTGCAAAAGAGAGAAAAATGGGCAGAGAGAATTCCCTTGTTCAGATTATCTTTAAATATTCCGGCTTTTATTTATTATTTTAGGCATAAGTGTAGAGGACTTTGAAGCCTCACATACTCCGACTTATGATGCATCCCTCATAAAACAAAAACAGCAATGTTCTCATACCCTTGAGGAAGGCTATCTTTCCTCCTCTGCCTCACAGATGCATACAATTCCGCAGGAAGATATAGATGTAAATCGTAATGTTCAACGGTAGACGGCAGACATTTGCTTTCCCTAAGTGGTAAACAAGTCGCGGTGCAGACACCGTGACCAACACGGATTATATCATGATCGTCATGAGATCCAGGCGAGCCTCGGGCCAACTGCTCGATGTGCTTTCAAATTGTCAGGACCACGGGGAGACGAGCTAAAAACTCCCTGCTTCACACCCTTGGCTCACTAACATTTTATCCATTTCCAATATGAGCCTAACTGAAATCAATGGTGCAGTAATGGACAGTGAGAAACTGTGTTAAAGTGTAATGCTACCTGTTAAATGCAGCTGCTCGATGTGAGCAGAATGCTTTCCTTGTTAAAATGTAAGGCTAAAGCTCCTCTTTTCAAGTAGGATTAGGGAACTTTGATACAAGGCTGCAGATTTTCAATGTTTTTCCAAGAGAAATGGCAAAAGAACAACAGGATTCTGTTTTTTTTCTTACCAGGATAGGTAAAAATATCTAAACTAAACAAGCTAGGCCGGATTAGCAGCACTTTAAACAGGTTTTAAAGTCACTAACACACTAAGAACATCATCTATAAATGACCAAATCATTTAACATCATCTTATAATAACTGTAAACCATTCATTGTCACCAGATGCATCTCTGTTATTGGGGCGCTTTTTAAACTTTCCATCAAGCATCACAAATTGCCGGGTGCTTTGAAGAACGTCAGCGTAAGTGAACCTGCCTGCGAATAAACGCGCAGCTCGTTGGTAGATGACACATGCTGTCAGCCCTTGAATCATAAGCTCAGCAGTCCATTTACAATGGGAAATGTCTTCACTTTAGTAAATGGATGCCACATCTGCACACAACCAAACCCAGCAGTGGACTGTCTTTGTAGTCAGACTGATAGCACACTAATGCAAATTGGCATGAAAGGATGCATCAAATTCAACACACATCTATCATTCTGCTTTACTGCTTTATATGAAAATCAGGGAACCTGCTGAGCTAGCAAAGGAAAGCCTGGGTTACAATCCCCTCATTAAAAAAAAAGGAAAAGTCACTGAGGTATCTAATTGCAGCCGTACAACCATTTAATGTCAAAGTCAGCAAAAAACAGTGTTGCAATAGTTTTGACAAAATCCCCGGTTAAGAGTTTTCCACACAAGCTAAACTCGATAAAATTCTGCAAGCAACAAGCCGCTCACTGGCCTTTTGTGTGCAGGTTAGAGAGAAGAACAAGGTAATTTTGTTGCTGCAGTGGAAAAACACCAACAGCAGGGTGTCTGGGAGGCAACAAGGGAATGGGAGAAAATGACTGAACTGCAAAGGAATCAAAAAAAAGACTGGCTATAAATGAAGTGCAGAGGAGGTCTGTGGTCACCATGCAGAAGTCAGATAGCTTCTGGGGAAAACAATCACACACAAATCAGTTTCCTATTAATATCTGCATCGGTCTGTCACACTTTTCCAGACTTTCTTTCATCATCTCAGACAAACTCCAGGCAAAAAATAAGTTTTTTCCATTCTTTCAGTTCATTTCAATCTGTTGTTCTTTATTTCTTTTCTTTTGCTCTTTGGCTCCGTGTTCGTCTCCCTGCTTCTTTCTTTTCAGTCTATCTCGTACCCCAGGACTCCATGTGGCTTCCAGTGACTCATTTTTTCTTTGAAGGTGTAATTTAATAGTTTGGAAAGCTCACTTGTTTGATTTCCCAGCAAAAAAAAAATCTGAAAACAGCTGCTGAGCTCACACCCATGTTCAATTATTCAACAAAGTGTGGGGAAAAGATGAATAAATAAAGAAGTAAAGCTGGGTGACAGAAATATTTACATTTAACAATTATTGAAAACTAATTTTTATGTACAAAAAAAGTCCTAGAATCATCTCTGGGTAAAAAATTCCTCCATAGTCGATTTAATTAAACTGACTGTTTCCATAAAAAGAAAATTGAGAAGGAGACTAAGTTTTTTTTTTTATCCCTTAAGCTGGACACCACTTTAAGGCTGTCTATAAAAGATGGATGCAGCCTTTGTGACGTGACGTGCAGGTCTGTGAAGTGCTGTTCTGAGGCCGTGTTTGGCTCTTCTTCCACATGTTGCCATCATTCAGATCATCTTACTCTATCTGGGTCCCATGAATAAAGGAGCATCTCATTAAAGCAAAGGCGTCCAAAGTCGCCAGCTTAACCTGCAGGTTTTCCTGCTCCAACATACCTGAGTATACAGCCTCGGACATTCTCAGACCCACTGAAACTTTTAAAGTTTATGTGAACTGAAGCTGGACACTTGATCAAAAAGAAGCCCCAAACATTTGTTTACTTAGACTCAAAATGCAGTGTTAGAATGACTTCAAGAAGACTTATTTAAATGAATATTTAATCATGTAGCAGAACAAGTTAGAAGTTATTTTCTATTTGGGTCTAAACGACCCAACAGGCTTTTATTACCTTAATATCACTCATAATGAAATATTTTAAATGACTGCCACAGAGGTAGCAGGAAGGAAATACAACTTCAGTGTTTCTACCAAGGAACCAATGCAATTCTCAGGTTTTTTGCAAACAAGCCAAAAGGTTTTCTTTGAAAGCGAAACACTTTAGCAAATAATAATTGTGATGATGATAATGTTTTGAGATTTTTAGTGTGCAGACTGGAGGTCCTGCTCTGATGTGACACACATAGGCATGCATGCTCACCCATAATCCCACCAGCAGACTGAGACCACATGAAAGGTGAGGGGCACAAACTCTGCAGCCACCAGAGGATTCCTGCTGCTTCCTATCACCCCGAGGACGTCATGTCCATGAAGGGAATGCACGCTGTCAGCGCATTATCTGAGATCTGTAAGTTATTAACATTTAGAGAACTTCAGCTGAGTAAAGGTGTTACAGCACATAAAAATTAGACATGAGGTTTGGAAAAACAAAATAAATGCATAGCTACATATTTCCTGTGGATATTTACATTCCTGCAGGTAAATGTGTCCCTATGCCACCACCTTTAGTATACCTGGAGGTAACACTGTATGTCTTGGACTAAAACCCATTCTTTTTCTGATACCAGTTTAAATTCTGTCGATAGCACATCCTTTAATGGTCACCAATGAATGGACCTGTTTTCTTGGAAACGAGTCATTCTCATTTTCCATAGTTACAGGTCTCACCCAGGGGGCACGATGGTGCAGTTGGTGAGCACTGTGGCCTCACAGCAAAATAGTTGCTGGTTTGAGTTTCGGGTGGACGAGGTCCAACTGGGAACCTTTCTGTGTGGAGTTTGCATGTTCTCTACGTGTTACCGTGGGTTCCCTCCATGTTCTCCGGCTTCCTCCCACAGTCCAAAGACATGCACCTTGGGGATAGGCTGGTTGGAGACTCTAAATTGCCCATAAGAGTGAGTGTGAGTGTGTATGGTTGTGTGTCTATGTTTGTTGCCTCTGTAATGGACTGGTGACATGTCCAGGGTGTACCCCGCCTCTCACCCAATGTCAGCTGGGATTGGCTCTGGCCCCCCGTGACCCCTTTCAGGGAATAAGCGGTAGAAAATGGATGGATGTCACACCCCTTGCTGGTCATGGTAAAGAATGCAGATTTTCTTATTGGGAGACAATTTCCATCTTGTTTTATCCGCTATCTGTCCATCTACCTAAACTAATAATAAAAGTACACTTATTACCTGCAGCAATCTGCACCAATTCTATATGACATGCTTGTGAACATGTTTGAAATAAACAGTCAATAATAGTAACACTAATTTTTTTTTCTAATATTTTTATTAATGTGTAGGATAAAGCTGCATACAGCCACCCAGTCTTATGGGAACATTTTACTGTACATGAAAATGTTCAATTCATGGTTTTTCCAATTGCACAAACACTTTATGTCTTACTTGCTTTGAAAGCAGCATTTTTCTGCTACATTGTGCAAGATGCATTCAGTCGAATTTATTCTTCAGTTCTGACTTAACCAGACTGCGAGCACTTCATTGGAAACAACTCTACATTTGTGTTGTTAGATCAAATAAATATCAAATAAATCTCTTGACTTATTGGCTGCTGCTGCCAGACAAAGCAGCACAAGACATACAAACCAATATCATTATAGCAATAGCATCCCTATGCAATCCTTCAAAGGTTTATCTCTGTGTTTAGAAAGGCATATCCATCACAGAGCGCCAGCAGCAGAGAGAAAAAACACAAATAAAGCATAATTACCACAGTAGTAAAAAGTAGTTTAATTCTGCATGTTTGAGATCCTTTGAGGGTGTGGGAGGTGCGTACGACGTGTGCGAATGCGTCGACGACACACATGCGTTTGTTGATCTTATGAGCCCCTCTTTGACACACAGACATACAAACCCCCTCCTACCCGAAACCACACTGACTTTGTGAGTCACTGTTGTTAAGTGTGTCTTCCCGTGTACACGTATTAACCTCCCAGTTTACACAAACCCAGTAGATTCTGGTAAATGTTGTTAGTAAAATCTAGCTGAGCTCTATCTCTTTTGAAAGAGTGGTAACACACACACACACACACACACACAGAATCCACAGCCTCTCTTGTAATCTGCAAAAGGTAGTGTAGGAGCACT
>JBAMIG010000012.1:21541588-21556311 GCA_037177335.1 Kiunga ballochi | reverse complement strand
GTGTGTGTGTGTGTGAGAGAGAGAGAGCAGCTGGTCCGACCTCAGGCGAAAAAATCATAATAAAGAGTTTTCCTTCCTCACCTCTCCCATGTTTCTAAAAAAAGGGTTTGCCTAATAGGTACGAGGGGAAAAAAATAACACCACAAGATAAACTGTTCCATATGCCACCGTGCCGTGTGTGTGTGTGTGTGTGTGTGAGAGAGAGACAAGATAGAGATGTTAAAAGCCTATGAAGGTGGAGATTTGGCAGACGATGTGTGAATGTGTGAGTACAGGTGAGAGTTTGTGCATTAAGAACATGTGCTTGGCACTTCTCATTGTTACAATTGTTCTGGTTTTTTTTATAGTGTGTGGCGGAGAATCCATTTCACCTCAACTACATCTGCCAATGTCACATATTAGGCTAGTGTCTGTGCTATGAAAGATGTGGCTTAGATGTTCGTTTTGATGCTAAAACCTTAAATTACCTTCAGATCTCATCATTTTGAAAACTTTTTTCTGTCCAAAATATAACCAAATATAAAGATAAACCATAGCAGACAAAAACCTGACATTTGGGAGATAAAAAAAAATACATTAAAACTAAAACATAAGTAAAATATTTATAATAAATGTAAAGTATATTAATATAAATGGATTAATGATACAAAATAGACATTTATCATAAGCAGCAGTATTTGAGAAATCTTTTGAAAAGCATTAGTGTGTGTCAGCTTCTTGGTCAGAGAGCACCAAGAAGTAAAACAGGAGAAAGGCTGAAAAAAGCCAGAGAAACAAAAGAAAAAGCCAGGTTTGACATGGATGGTGTAATTGGTGACTGCTGGGCTGTTCCTTTCTTTGTTTCTCATGGTTGCAATCTCTTTCTCGCTCATTTTAGCATAAAAACAAACCAGTTTTCTGGCTTCCTCTGCCTTATTTTTTAACCATTCTATAAGAACATTGAAGCATCATCTGACTGAGCATCACCATCTTTTTTTTCCCACTTTCGTTCAATGCCTTTCTTCAAACAAGTCAGAGCTCATGCAGAAAGCAGCAGACCGGAAAAGAGCAGGGGGTTGGGAGTGCGGGGGTCAAAGGTGAGTCTGCAGCAGAGGATAAGGGTGGGTGAGTTGGAAAACACAGAATCTATCGCTCCTTTCCCCCCTCAGCAGTACACCGCCACAACCAACACCTCAACAACAGAACTATTGTTGCTTCAGCTATGAAGCTGGACTTAAACAAGGCTGCAGCCCTGGGTTTGAAGCAAGACCATAGAGGTGCTAACCAAAGCTAATAACCAAAGACTGCTGTGAAACTTTAAAGGAGATACATTAGGCTTTTAAATCCTTCCTTTTAACATGAAAATACCTAATTTATTGTCTGTATAAAGCAGAACCACAATGCTTTGGTCTGAATTCCTGCTTATTCTCGCTCCACACACACCTTATAACCCTGTTCTGAGGTGCGTCTTCAGAGCGGCTCGTTTTGGTGCGGTCTCTTTAAATGTGAATGAGGCATGTTAAGCCCCGCCCCCCTCGAAGTTCAACTCAACCCTGTTCAACCATGTTTGTAGCTTGATAGCAGCGATACGCTAATCTCCCAGCAGAGAAACATTTTATTAGTCAGTTTACTATAAATGTCAATGTATCAGATTCACCAATTTGATTATCAGGAAGTCTACGACCTTATTTGGCAGATCCACAGCAAATACTGTGATGTAATAGATTTTTAAAAATGCAATAGAGAAAATCAAGCAGACTAAAAAATATGACCAAAAAGAACATAAAGATATATGTGCATGTTGAGACAAACCTTTAGAGAAACAAACAAATCAAGAACAAACCAAATGTATTAAGTTTACTAGTCTGTATAACTGGTAGACATCCACAAGTGGAAAATGGAAAAGCTGCTACATTATATCACTTCTGCAAGAAGCTGATCCGTCACACCAGTTTCTTGTTTTCCAGCATATTAATCTTTCCCAAGTCAGACATGATTCGCAGAGCTGTTTTCCTTCGTCTCCATGCATGTCAAGTCTTCTTTGACACAGGCATAAATTCCCTCAAACATGTGTAAATGTCCTTAACATGAATTTTATCTCAATATCTATTTTAATACTTTGTTTAAACTAATCATATTCACATCCTTTAAAATGCAAATGAAAACTCAGCTATTGACCTGATCAGGCTGCTGTCTGATAAAGATGAAACAGATTGACCAGAGTCCGACTTCTAGGGTCAGAACACGACAAAACAATTAGCCTTAAAAACATAGCATGTAAAAATACAATTTAATTGGAAACAAAGTCTTGATGCAAACCACTGAGTGTTTTACGTGATTTCTCAAACCATTACTATAAACCATGTTTCAAAGGACTGCTTCCTGTGTGCAGGTTTCCTGTTGTGGGACAGCAACATGTAAAAGCAATCAGGAGGTAGTTTCTAAATCTCATTGCTCATTACTCAAAGATCTCATCACATCTTTTGTAAACAATATGCAAAACAGAAAAGGGAATGGGGAGGTGGCACCACAAACAGAAATGGTTGTGTAGGACTTTACAGGCACAAAAAAGTCCGCCTGCATTTTCATTTCATTCTAATGTAATGTTGCCGCAGGTCTTTTTGGTGAACATCGTGACTTCTCTTTTCCAAAAATACCAAAAGAAATGGGGATTTATAAACTCTGATCAAGCTTAAATTGTCAAATAGGTGTCCTTTTATTCTGTGACACATTATCTGAGATATATTTTAACAAGATGCAGCACTTTTTAAAAAGGTTGACAGGTTTTTTAACACAAGTGCTTAGTAAATGGTAAAATCTGCATCGGCCCGTTATTGATTTTTCAACCATTAAGGGTGGCATTGAGTTCCTAATCAGGCTTTTAAAACTTCCAAAATGCCTTTGAATATCCAATTAGGGCTGCTACAAGGTGTAAACAACTGTATCTTCGTCTAATAGCAACTAATGACTAACTTTGATTCTCCTACAGGCAGTCGGGGAAGTAGCAGGGTAGCTGTCTCTCTTCTAGCAGCTATGGAAAACTAAGCTACTCCCACACATCAGCTCAAAAGAGATCTCAGAAAGGAGCCATGTAAAGGCCCTCCTGCTGCTGATAAGCCTGCACAGGCCCCTCTGTAGTGCCTACCCCAGAGAGAGGCCATT
Source organism: Kiunga ballochi (assembly GCA_037177335.1). NCBI lineage: Eukaryota > Metazoa > Chordata > Actinopteri > Atheriniformes > Pseudomugilidae > Kiunga > Kiunga ballochi. The sequence continues at coordinate 21,553,170 of JBAMIG010000012.1, read as the reverse complement.
AGCCCGGCTGTAGCTCCTTCCTGGATAAGCTGCAGCTTACCAGCCTGCAAGCCACAGGGCAACTTTTTTATTGTCCTCTCAAAACTTTATGCGTGAGTGTGGAGCGATGGCTCAGGAGGGGTTGTGTTTGCTGGAGTGTGCATTACAGACTCTCCTACACTTAGTCCATATGTGTGTGTGTCTTTATGTGTACGTATGCTCCCAGCACTTCCTGCCCTCTAACGGCCGGTCCCACGGTAGGGAGGGCGAGCTCTGTCAGACCAGAACAATGCCAAAAAAAAATGGCTGTCATAAAAACAAACTACCATGCTTTTGGTTAGCTTAGGGTAGAGGAGAGAGGGGTACTATTTTGCTTCACCCACTGTACTACATCTGCATCATTATTCATATGTGCACATAAATACACACAATCCCATGTGCATAACCTAGTATGATAGTTTTACCTGTTATATTTTGCTGCCGCCGTGCACAGATTTGTGCAGACTATCCAGGGCGGAAAAAAGCCAGGCAAGAGCTGAATATGTATAATAGATGTGTACTGTTTGTAAAAAAAAGCACACACATATAGACCCACAGCAACACGCTTTTGTAAGGAAACAATAAAACAGTCCACATTCGCACTGGATCTGACAGTGATGTGTCACCAAAACTAGAGCAATGTGGAAGGAGAACAATTCCGGTGGTCCTCTGTACACAAAGCATAGAGCGGACAACTGAACCAGAACACATCTGCTGAGTTGGAAAAAAAAGCAAAACAACAAGCAGCTGACTGACATGAACATCAGGGGCCTCAGAAAATGTGCTCAGTGCCAAACATAATGCTGCTCATTTTCGTTAATCCTTTTTTTGTTTTTCTGTTCTTCTTTATCCAGTTTTCTAATTTAATCCAAAACAACATGAATGAATTAAGGCAACAACATGAGGACAGAATATATAATGAGGTTTGTGAAGATGAAACACCAACAGGGATTTCTCTCTGAATTCATGACTCAGTAGAGTGAACAAAAGAACAGATGCGAAAATGTAAAAAGAAAAAAATTGCTACAATAGATATGCATTCCTGGAGTTTTTTTTTTTTAAAGTTATGCATATGTGTTACAAATATATAGCGAGAAACAAGCTTATGAATGCAGTAAAACACAATTCTTATATAAACTTCTATAGACCACATGTTTAGGTTCACTTTAGCTCTAATATGGGCTAATTTTAGCATTTAGCACACTTGTAATTTGGGTTATTGAATAAGTTCTTAGAGGCACGTGTGGTCTAAATATTATAAGCCAGCTTTGACATAGGTTAAGGAAAGTCTTGGGAGGGCAAGGTATGACCAAAAACCAGAAGAAAATGTAGGCTTATAGATCTTTTGGTGGTTGTGGCAGAGCTTAGGCAGCTGCTCTCACCTTAACTCAACCATATCCTGCAAGTCCAAATGTGTGTCAAAAGAAAAAAAGCTGCAGATGTTTACATTTAGTCCCAACATCTTTTATTGATTAGGCTGAAACTTCTAATGTTTGTCTTAGTAATTATATTAGTTTTGTGGAGTCAGCTGAAATGCGTCTCCATTTCAAAATTGTTAGCTAAGCTGGAGTTGTTGTAGCCTCATAGCAGAATGAAAGTTACGCTGATAAAATCTACTTTTCACTTTTAAAAAATGGGATTAAAACAAAGAAATGAAAAAAGAACAGAAATGTACATCATGACATTTTCACGTAGCACAAAAATAGATTGCAACATTAATGTAAACTAGTTAGCTAGCAGCTAACATCTGCTAGCAGCCTCTGACCTTCAAATTCACAATTTTCCAACTACTTCTTTAAAAATGTATAAAGTTACAAACATAAACAAAAATAAACTATAAGCCAATATTTACTGGATTGTTTGTTTCTTAAAACAATATTTTCTTGAAAATGTGCTTTTTTCCCCACAAAAACAAAAAAATCTTTAACTCTTGGTTCTTCATTTTAAAAGTTAGTTTTACATAAAACTTTTATAGAAATCTAAGTTTTTTGTTTTATTTTACGGTGGACATATGTTGCACACAGATAGAGGCACAGATAGATAAATAAAGAGAGAGGGAGGTTGGAGGGCAGCAGATGGCGAGTCGTGGTCAGCGGGTAACAAAACAAGCAGGTCAGGACTGTTCTACACCTCAGTTCTACCGCTCATTAATAATGTAGAGGACATCAGCCACCGCCGGCCTTTTAAAGTACTCAAGTCTCCCTCATTACTTTGTTTGTAGAGATTAAGAAAAGCACAAACCTTTGAACCTTTATTTCATGACACAGAACTGAGGATTACTTTCCATTTGTTTCAAACAGCAGTAATTAGATTTGGGTGATGCTTCTTCCCAATGCGCTCTGGCGTTTTTAAAATTGCATCAATCAGATCAATGTAGGGTCAGAATGAAAAGATTTGATAAACAAAACCACCACAGTAAAAGAGCAGAACAGATTTTAAGCATCCAAATAAACAGACTCTCTGGTATTAACCACTAGGAACATCACTATACTCCATATTGGATTTTCCACCAGTCTGCCTTTCATGGAAATACTTCCAGTCTTTCAGGGCTTATTTATTTATTGATCTTCCCAAAGGAGAGCTACCTCATTCATCGCTGATGACAAATATTTATCACTGCCTTCTTCTCTGTTTTCTCAGGGTACCACATTTTTTTGATAATATTGTTAATTTCTGACAGTGAAGTCAATTAAGCTTAATTTAATTTAAGCAAATTGATTTTGAGAGAAAAGAAAAGTATCCATAAAGGCTCCTCACAGGCATGCAGTGGAAGCTGAAAAAGGGTTTAAACACTCCCCCATATCCCAGCACAATTTTTACTCACAATAGGCTGAAAATGCAGTTGTCTGCTCAATTAAAGTTGAGCTATATAAGTGGTAAGTGCTTACACTTTGGCAATGCAAAAAATGACCTCATTATGCTACCCGAATTGTGCCGAGCAGAGTGAGTGCACTGAAAAGGGGGGAAATGTGCTAGAAAGCGGGTGAGAGAAATATGAGATGAAAGACATAGAGAAAGCTGAAAGGGAAGGCTAAGTTGCAGAAGAGCAAAAGCTTCATGTCTTGGAACAACTGCAATCAGAGCTGCTGCCAAACCCCCCTGAATCCACCATCGTTGCCTGACAGAAACTTCCCAGCAGGACTCACATCCTCTGTGATGAGGCTGGAGGGTGTGAAGCGGTCTGCATGAGCTTCAGAAGGTGCACACTTTGTGCTCTGTATTACAGAAACAGCACCATCCGTTGTATTAAACAGGTGGTTGGAAAAGGAGAATTTGCTGAGTATGCCTGTCGCAGTGGTAAGATTGTTGCATCTGTAGAGGAAATACAACAAGCTCGGGACATATTTGACTAAAATGCACTAAATAAAAACACTATTGTTTAAAGGTGGAATAATTGAGAATAATGAATGAGTACATTACAAAAATGTAGTTTAAAAATTAGAAAAAAAGGACAAAAATCAGGTAAATGTTCCTTGAAAGAAGAAAAATGATCTGTCAACAGAACAAGAAAAGTTCACTCGTCAAAAATTCCCAAATTAAAGAAAAAAAAACTACTTAATAAGAAATATTATCTTACCTTTAAAAAATTAAACATGTCCCTGATTTAAGATGATGAATCTTACTTAGATTTCAGTTTTTGCAGTGTTTCCTTAAGCTGCATCATGAGGTCATTTAGTTGTTTTGACATCCAGTAACAGCAAAATCAGAAAACTGCACTTTTATTCAAATGTGTTTTGCAAATCAAACATCCCAGATCACAGGCAGCTCATAGCATTCCTGCTCATTGTTTTTGTGTTTGGATTTTATTGTTGTTACCTTTAAAGCTTTGAATCTATCATTATTTTATTGTTCTGACACAATCTTTCTGTGCACTGATGTATTTATCCCCAAAGTGCTTTGAAATCACTGTGAAGCTACAAGCAACTACTCTTATATGCAAATATATGAAATAATGGTGTTTTTAGAAGAGAATGAAGACACGGTGTGTGTGTGTGTGTGTTTCCTCTGTGTGTGGAAGCAGGACTTCTGTGCATGTTTTGGGTGAGTTCCTCACTTTGAAACCTCTGTCCCTCCACTGATTTCCTAACAAACAGAAACGAAAACCTCACAGCAAATTTTCAGCAGGATGTTTTATGCAAAGTTTCTTCTACCTAAGAGATAATCCTCCGTATAAAGTAGGATTGAGACCAGATCCAAAATGGGTCTTTCTGAAATTTCATTCTTCTGAGAAATGCTAAAAATATTCCAAGATGGTGCTTTCTTTTACAGTCTTTATGTTTTGGGCTGTTGATGTGATTGTTCTCTATTTCACCTTGCAACGCTCTGACCTCTGTCAGGTACAACCAGTGTGTTATTGAATGTATTCATCAACACACTGCTGCTATATTGTGTGCTTTTACATGACAAGCTTCATTCATACATTCACCAGAAATGTATCTTGGTTTTTCTAAGAAAACACACACACTCACAAACCTATAATACACACCAGAGGTAAAGTGTAGCTCAGCATCAACACACCTTAATGTGTTGGCTTAGGATTCCCAGAGACAGAAGCACCAACTGCAAATGTCCAAGTTTGTATAGCTTAGCTAAGTTGTGATGCAGCTCTGAAAGCCTTCTGAGCTCCAGCCTCTCAGGTACTGATATTCCAGAGCAAGCCCATATTTTTGAAGCAAAAAACATCCACCATGTTGTAAGAGCACCATCTTAAATCATATACAGGGTTAGATACATTAGTAAAGCATTGTATCCTGTCTTTATTTACACAGCATCCCATGTTTTTACTTATTTATGTTTGATTGTGTGGTTGTAGAAGACATAAAGCTGTTTTTCTATAGCTGGTGGAGGACTAGCAGATGGTGAAAAGGGAGAAAGGCCAATGAAGTAACCAAAAAAAAAAAAACAGGCATATGATATAAATAATTTATCCTCATTGGGAAGGGCTAAGAAAAACAAAAGGACGTCATAGGAAACAGTAAAAACTGAACTAACTTCAACTGCTGGTAATAGCACAAGCGTAGCTCCCAGCTCAATGTGCTAATGACATGCTAATTTGCAATATTCCTGAATGTTTTGCTTGTTCGTGTGGAGATGTCAGCGTGCACACACATACCACATCATTCACAGAGCTGATGCACGACACAACCATAATAATGCAGGCTTGTGCAAAATAACTGTAAGAAAAATGTTTACTTCACCACTTAGCCTGATGTTGGTATAAACAAAAACCCCTCCCTGATTTTTCTCTAAACATCAGTTTGTCCTGCCTCCAGCCCCACACTGCTCACCTCTCAAGCACACATTACATCTGCTCCAGCTCTCTGGACCTTCCATCTGGGCTTCTGTGAACCAGCTCTGTTCAGTGTGCACGTGTACATTGTGGGGTGTAAAAATGCTCTCTATTTTGTCCGAGTAGCACAAAAACACTGAAGACAAAGATCTCCTAGTCTCGGCAGGAAAAACAAACCGATCGAAAGGAACAGAATCCTAAAACAGACCTGCTTCTGAAGAATGAACAGCAAGCTGAAGCAAATCTGCAGTTGGAGGAAAAGGGTGTTTTGAAAAAGAACTGCACCTCCTGTAAGAGGCTGGCACATCAACTGTTGCTCAATGTGCATAAACGTCCTCTACCACCTTCTAAAATACATTATCGTTAGCTGAATGAGTTCCAAGCACTCCTTCAAACACCTCAGATGCTGGTTGCAGAATCAGCAGTGATCTTATTATCACAAGATTTCACTGTGCATTCAGCTGCCCGCCATGTGGCTTGCAGGATTGGTTGCAGTGACGTGATGCATGTGACACATAGACGTCAGTTAAACACACAAACAAAACACGCGAGACAGACATAAGACATCTGGTGCAGAGAAGATAAAATGCATTTATAGATGCATCACTTCTGCCATGTTAGACCACACATAATCACACACAGGAAGACACACAATGATTGTGAAAGAGACGTGATTACCCAACTTTTTTTTTTCTTGTTTTTCCATTGAGGGAATTCAAAGCCTTTTGATGGAACATTTGATATTTTAGAGTTTTAAAATTACATGTGAAGAAGCTTCAACACATTTCAAAGCATTATTTTGGGCTCCAGGGACCCAGAAAGCTTTTACTTCTTTACTTTCCCACATTTTACAGATAAGATTTCTCGAAGGACACTCAGAGAGTGCATCTTCTGCCAAGGCTGGTGACATTTCTAAAGTTTTTAGGAGGGCGATCTGCACCAAAAAGTCAATAAAATTCCACCTACTTCACCAAGTTTCATAAAAGACTTGATGGTTATTGGCTGTTTTTCCTTGGAGCAGATTGCAGCATGTAGAACAACTCACCAGAGGGGACCTGAACACTCATAAACACACCCGTCTTCCAAGTAGAAGACAACCGTTTAAAGAGATTTCTTTTGTTTCAGGCTTGTATTGTTTAAGTACAAGCTTTTGTTTTAAGAAATTGAAACAATGCCTGTTTCAGTGGGTATTTTATCTGTTTTAACTGTGTGTGCGCATAGCAAAAAGAGGGGTGTGTGTGTGTGAGGGAAGATGGGAAGCAGGCTGGCCATCAGGATGTAGAGTCTATTGTCTGTTCGACAATGAAGAGATCGAGTCGGCAGGAGTTCTGTGTCGTTAAATGGAGGCATTAACATCTGGAGCTGGAAGGCCGGTGTGTGTGTGTGTGTGTATATGCTTAAGGAATACGAGTGTGTTTGCAACTGTATGAGACTCTATTGAATTTTCAAGTTTTTTTCATGGTGCTTTTAAAAACAAGGGATATTTGCCTTTCAAAATGTTTACAAACTCCTTATTTTTACAGTATAAAAAGTTTCTTTTTAGATATATTTTATGTATGAAATATCTCTAAGTCATCTCTGCACAAGTAATTATCTCAACACAGCCTGTTACTACTAATACCTCAATGAATCTCTGTAAATGACACACACACACACACTTGGATGCACCAATGAGAAAGAAGCAGTAAAAGACATTGACACAAATATCACATTAAGGCTTGCGTAAACCATGACTCCTCCACCCCGCATCCCAGTAACATCCTCCACTAACTTGTCCCACAACCTTTAATGTTTTTTGTGTGGATTTGTGAGGCACACACACACACACACACACACATTGAAACCCCCCTCTTGCACTGTCTGTTAGTTAACTGGCCCTGGCACCATGGAGCTTGTAAAAGAAAAAAAATGAAGAAAAAAAACCTCCTCCTCCCTGTAAAACACCACTTTAAAAAAACAAAACAAAACAAAAAACAAATAAACCCGTGTTCAATGTCCAGAGTGGACACACGCCTCTCCAAGCAACTCCCCCCTGTTCAGTAATTATAATAATCACTCAACTGAAGCTAATGCTTCTTTCATTAAGCCTCAAATTTAAGCAAATAAAGAAAAAAGGCAAATATAAAGAAGCTGTTAGTAATAGATAACTGTGACAGAAAGAGTTTCATCTCTGATCATAAGATGAGAAAGCAGAAAAACCAGGAACTTTGGGAAATTTGCACCTCTTCACCTTCAATAAACAAATACATGATAAAAAAAAATCACTTTTTCATTTCTTCTAATATCTCTCTCTCCAGGCTGACACAAGCTGCTAAAGTTAAAGCTTTCACTGCGATATAGTAACTATATGTGTTCAGTTTGAGCACAAAAACAACAGAATATGGGTGTTAATGTTGTAGATTGGCCGGTATAGCTGCCTGTGTGGAGGGATTTAGTGTATGCAGGCAGGGACCACTAAAATCCCGGAGTTGATTCCCTTCCAACTGCTTCCGACCGCAGTGCGCTGTGTTTACACTGCTAGAGAAAGAGATAAAGTTGCACCACGTCGAGCCACAAACTGGCAACCTACATCTCCCAAAAGCAACTGTCCAGACAGCACATTGCAGAGGATCTCCAATCATTTAATCCCTAAGAGAGACCGGGGCTTATAAACAAGTCTCATGGCAACAGTTGGAGATCCGGATGCTCCAGGTTAGGATGTCTGACTGTTTTTGTTTGTTTCTTTCTTATTTTCCTTCCTTTACTTTTTATTTGACGCCCAGAACAAAGCATGGAGGTAAATAACTTACCTGAATGTGTCGGTGATGGTGATGAACGCAGCGTCCTGCGCTTTGCTCCGTCTCTCTCTCCAGATCCAGCAGGGCTCCTTTTCTCTGCCTCTCTCCGTTATCTCGCGTTTGTTTTTGAATTAGAGTTAGAAATATTTCCACATCCTCATCAATCTCAGGTCGAATCCGTTCCGCCGTTCCTCCACTCTTCTCTAGTGTCCTTTATGATGTGAAATGTTTGGACCGCGAGGCAAACCGAGCCATATGATCCTGTCATTCGCTTTCTATACAGAAGAACGAGCTCTCCGCGCAACTCCCTCCAAGGCTTTGTAACACGAAACCAGAGGAGGAGGAATAGGAGGAGGAGGAGGAAAGGGGGAAAAGGAGGGGAAGAAGCCAAGAAAGAATTGAAAGCGTGAATTTAATCCACTAAGTGGGACGAGCTAGAATGATCTATCCACCTCCCTGCTTTGGAAGTTTCAGCAGTCCTTTCCAGAGACATATGTGAGGGGTTGTAGCGCTGCGTCTCTGTGCCAAGCTCCGCTGGAAATGATGACTTTGTGTTGGTGCGTGGCGCTGCAGCGCGTGTGCGCCCCCAGCCTACTTCTGCAGTATGCTCACAGCAGGGTTCTGGTACGATCTCAGAAAAAGCCACACACATGGTCCCTGCCTATTGAAAAGGGCCCCTGCAGCAGTCAATGCAGGGCTTGATTAAAACATTTTCCTTGTGTGGGAAGTGGAAGTCTGTTTTGGCCTCATGCTACCCAACCTGTCTGACCTCAGACACCCGGAGGTTCTTTTTCTTTCCCCTCTTTTAAATAGAGACCCTTAACCAAATGAGCATTTGAAAGGGGAGCAGGGTGGGCTGCTGGTGGTTGAAGAGAACAATGTTCACCTCTGATTCCAGTACTGATTAGGTGCCTGTGTGCAAGGCCTCCAGCCCATAATCTGCTCTGTGACTGAAGCATGAAGTGAGAAAGATATTTTTTTTATTATTATTGTTAATAATAAAACTACTGATCAGCTGAATTGAACAAAATGCAATTAAATAGGAAAATATGTGTTAACAGTTAAAGACCTGAACCAATAAATTAGATTCTTTCATTCATTTTTCTATCAAATTCAGAGTCATGGGGGTCTGGAGTCTATCCCAGCCATTAGTCAACACATATTCCTTTGATTTATTTATTTTATCTAAAAAAAACATTCATGTTCAGATTTGTGTAAGTTTGGTGACCTAAGGCGTCTCCTATAATGGCCCAGATATCTGAATACTGTGACTCTTTGGGATCCTGAACAGAACGCGCCCCCGAAGCGTCACTTTTTAATGTGCAAATATTTTATAAACCGGTGACATTAGTGTCAGAATACGTTGCCGTGGCAACGTGGAAGATGTTAACAAGACACATTTAAGCATGCCAAAACGAAGGAAAATAAGGAAGAGAAAAACGGGTACAAAGCAGGATAGGTGACGAGGTATTCCTCACTGAATCATGTTGTGGGATTTGTATTTGTGTCTCAGCAGATAACACTCAGTGCGGTGATGAGACTGGTCTTATGACATGTTATTGCAGAAGAGCAGAGTAGGCATTTAGGGGGGAAACCATATGCATTGCCACAAGATCATGTTTGGGTCTCATGTTGGATAATGGCCCCCTATCAGCAGTGTTCTGCTCAACCAGTACAAAAATGGCTGCTGCAGAGAGATAACCAGTTTATGTGTTTTTGTTGCATCACGTCTTGATTGGAAACCATTGTATACAGATAGAAATCTCTGGGAGATTGGGAAAATGGGTTTTTAACTGTTCACGAAGTTGCTTGGTCACATTGCAACACGTGGAAGAACACATTGTAACATGTTAAGGTTTAATGTTGATAGTATGAAGAAAAGAGCAAAGAAAAGTCTAAGTACAATATTACCTCAATTTACATTTAGTTTTATACTTAAACTTATACTATATACTATACTATATATACTTTAGCATGCTTCTTTCTGTCACAAAGTACTAACGTTTATTAGATTTGATCCTGGTAAAGAATAAGATTAAATCTTTGATTAATTTCCCCTGAAAAATGTATAACACTTGCAGTGCATTTTATTACATATTCTAGAGTCTAAGTTTAAGTACTGCAAGTATTTTAACTTTGAACTAAACTTGAATTTTTTTAAGTAGCCTAAAAAAAAGTATAACATAGACAAGAAGTAATTAACAGTAAATAGGTGAGTGTACTCACCGCCAACCCAAACCAGTGACCTGGTAGTGAGACCACAATGCAAACCACCACACCACCAGTATGAAGGGGTTTTGTAATTATTCGAGCCAGATTAATAAGAAGTGATGATTGAATATGAAATTCCTGATGCCTGATGATTTCCCCCACTACATCTACAAACCATTTCTTATGCATCAACAGTCGTCATGGAAACATGTTGCACATCACCATACTGTTTATAAAAGCGCCGCCAGCAAAAACATTAACTGGAGTCCGACAAAAAGATTTTGTCCAACATGAGATCAAATTTGCTAAATTGAGTGCTGGGAATATTATTCTGATAAATGATGCTACAGGGGGAAATGAAAGAGCCCAGAATATCATCAGGGAACGATGAAATATATAAACGGGTCTCATCAACTTCCTGACGGAGATTCCTGCGAATGATTTGTGACTTGATATTTACTCAACTCTCAAGAATAGGACACACAATCAATTTGGTTTGTTCTATATGTGCAGGTGAAGAGGATAAATAAAGAGTTTCTTGGTCTAAACCTGCCAGCGAGGTTAGTCTCACAGAGTTGGTGTGACATGGTATTGATGCAGAGTTGAGCTGAAATGACCATCAGTTTCTTTAATATTCGTTTAAATGACTGAATTTGATTGAAAGAAAGCGGGTTCAATTTACAAATAAGGACAAAACTCAATCATTTAGATCTTTTATGATGTTAAGCAATTTGAAATTTTACCATTTTTAGATTCAGATGTATTTATTTATGAAGCTCTTTATATGAAAAATGCAGCATGAAGTGTGGCTTTTACTGTAAGACATTTTACCATCTTCTTTCACAGCTTATCTTTAGCTTAACAGTTATATTTCTATCTGGGTTTCGGCATAGTTTAGAAGATGATTTTGTTAAAAAAAAAATCACTTTAAAGTATACAACAGATAAACTCATTAAGTAGCCTACTGTGACCTGAAGGGGGCGGGGCTTAACATGCCTAATTCACATTTAAAGAGACCGTGCCAAAACGAGTCGCTCTGAAGACACACCTCAGAACAGGGTTCTAAAGTGTGTGTGAGAATAAGCAGGAATTCAGACCAGAGCATTATGTTTCTACTTTATACTGGCAATAAATTAATTATTTTCATGTTAAAAGGAAGGATTTAAAAGCCTAATGTATCTCCTTTAATGAAGTATAGCACAAAGGCCCTCTTTTCTCCATCCATCCATCCATCTTCTGCCGCTTATCCGAGGTCGGGTCGCGGGGGCAGCAGCTCAAGGAGGGAA
>JBAMIG010000012.1:21515045-21525978 GCA_037177335.1 Kiunga ballochi | reverse complement strand
GCAAAGGTTAGTTGAAGGCGAAGTTATTTACTGACATAAATGTGTGGTATATATGTGAGTAAATGGTTTTGGTAAAAACCAGCTGCAGTTGTTGCATACCAGCTGCTTATATAGATAATGGATAATAGATATGTAAAATTCCACAAAACTAAGAAAGAAATGGACAAACAGAATGATTGATGGCATCTTTCATCTTATCTAAGTGTTCATGTGACTTATAAGAAAATGTTTTTGGCATGAACACGTCGACATTAGCTTCAGTAGATGAGTACTGCACATGCTATTTTGGAATAACATCAATTTTCTATAATGTTCCATCAAATTCAGGGTCACAGCTAGCTATAGCCTATCCCAGCAATCAATGGGCAAGAGGCTACATCCTGGACAGGTCGTCTGGAAGGTAGGAGAAGGCTGAAATACCTGGAGAGAACTCCACATAGAAAGGCCTGAGCTGAGACATGAACCAGTATTCTTCCTGCTGTGAGATCACAATGCTAACCACCACACCGCCTTACCGTCCTGGAAGAGTGATTGGAAAAACTCTAGTCCTTTAAGTGAAATGATCAAATAGAAATGGTGTCTATTATATCATTGTTAAACTATAGTTCCTCTCTGAAACACTCATGTGATCTGCACATTGTAACCCATCAGAGCATCTTCTGCAATGGTCTTACTAGCAAAGGAGATAAATGTGACTCCTATTATAAATGTCCAAATCAGAGCAATTTGTTTACTTTTAAAAACCACAAAGTGCTTTTAGGGAGAAGATGTTTTTGTCTTGACTTCCTCACAAGGCTTGAGCCATTTAATATCACAACTATAAGTGTGAATGCATGTAAAATACATCATTCGGACACTGTACATGCAGTTACTTTGACAACTATGCTGTAGCTTATTCCTTATAGGTGCGTATTCTTTGTATATGATATTAACCTGCATGATCAAATTGCCCATGTGTTTATTTTGGGGAACAATACAACCCTAAAATGTTTCTTAAGGAAATGCTTTCAGTTCCCCCTGCATAAAGTAAGTTTTTGCACCAGATGCAGTCAAGCAAACCTGTTATCATTCCAAAGGCATCACATCCTGCTGTTCTGTCAAAGCCTGCAGTGTTTCTGATATATACAAAGTGTCTTTTGGTGTTAGGAGAATGTAGTCAGGTTTTTGCCTCCTCAAAAGTGATGATTTCAATCAGAACGCCATGTAGTGTTTGATCATGACTCTGCTTGAATGATGCTCTGGAACAAACTCAGCAAGCATGACATAGATTGTCCCTGAGATTGCAAACCCCAAAAAACCCGCTCTTCATAGGACAAGTAAGAAGAGTCAGATGCCAATAAATACAAAAAAGAAAAGAAAAGAAAGAAATGGTGTATTTTGACAAAAATGCCATATTTCTTTTGAATTCATGCATGATTATCAGTAGATATTAGTTTAGGGAAAAATCTGCAAAACACAGAGATATTTTATCAATGGAGCTTATGTGTAATGAGTTTCCACATGAATTTATTTAATATAGGAACTCTGACGGCAGAGTTGTTCTTTTTTTTCCACTATATACACAGGGCGACTGCAAGAAGTGGATCGAGCAGAGGCTTTGGCTCGGGTGGGGCAAACAAGAACAGAAAAATCTAGCCTATTTTTCAGGATCCTGCTGCATAATAAAGCAGATGCATGTATTCAGGTGGAGTTTAAAAAGGGGAATAAATGATCAATAACACATTGAGCCTCTTGCTTACTTTAAGCGACACAATCTTAAAAACATTTGGCTTTTTGCTTTTTCAAATCTGTGCCTAAACCAATAAGTTTACCGCGTAACAGAAATAAGTCTAGACGATGGAAATAATGTGGAACTAATAAAGACCCAACAGAAGTTTTGTGATAGACAGGAGCTATTTATGCTTGTGAGAGCAACTTTCCAGCACCTTATCCTGTTAAATCAGTTGTCAGCCAGTGCATGCCTCGCTGTTAGCATTAAAATTTACTTTGACTCCTTGGATGTGAGCACTGAGAGCAGCACACACGGGTGCATAAGCGAGAATAATAATCTGTTCCTCAAAATGCAGCAAGAGACTAAAACTTGGCCAGGTGACAGAGATCGCTTTATTTAAATAAAATCAAAAGAAAAATAAAACAGCTGCATGGTACTTTGAGCTGCCACCAACTTTTTAATATGGAAATGAAGTAACAGTGGATCAGCTCGGCATAATGAGTCTGACAAGTTTAAAAAGAGACGTGTTCAAACTGAAACTAATGAAGCAGTGACATGATGAGCAGTGTGCAGGCAGATGGAATGAACTCTGCCCTGGTTGTGCAGCTTTCTCATCAGGCGGGGATGATTGGTAAATGCAGACTACTGGCCAGTATAAACCAATACAAGCTTCCTTTTTCATTTGCAATAAAATAAGGCTTAAACAACCTTTTTAATGTTTAAAAACTGCCAATTATATTCCTGAAACAAAACCAAAAGCAAGAAGAAAAAGCAGCCAAAAACTTCACATCTTTTGTGTGATTTATACGGTCATCAAATTGTTACCATGGTTTCCTATCTTTCCAGTTTTGTGTGGTACATCTAACAATGCTGTATCCTTATTTTTCTTCTCCTTTTTGCTGACATCCAAACCAAACAATCACCTCTTATCAGAAGTAAAGGAACAGCATTTCTTTTTTTTATTTTCTAGTTGAATGTATCAGTAAAATTGAATCAAATCAAATGTTAGCATTGCTTCAGCGTTTGAATGAGGCACTGAGTAGCGATTTCAGCGAAGGGGCTTTGGGGTGGGTGGTCAGACCAGGGTAGATGTGTTTAGGCTGGCAAGGAAAGTAAAATGAAGAAGGAGGGGGAGGAGAAACTTCACCCAAGGCCCTGCAGCTTTAATCAAAATACTTCCTGATTCTGAACTTAAATCCCCACTCTGTCTCCCTGTGGTGGTATCCGCTGACCGGCTTTTACCGCGTGATGGACTCACATTGTACTGGTGTAGCTCATGAAAAGCAGAATAACACAGCCCATATGGGAGGAATTGGGATTTTGTCTGTGTGACATAACAGCTCCATGTGATTTGGTTTTTTTCACTCTCAGATACACATTTTCTTCGTGTTGACAGACGAGCTCATGCCGCGCTCTGCTGTGTTGTCTGACGCACTGTGGTGGGATCAGGTTGTGGCGAGAACAGAACATGCAACTCTCCACAGGCAAACTGAATATAAACAATACAGCAGTGCACACACACACACACACACATGCTGGGTGGTTTGTTATACAGCTCAAATCCAGATTCAGATGTGATCATTTTCACCCACACCACAGATGCACATGCACACCCATGTGTCGTGTTTGTCTTTGTCATGATCCCGTTGGGTAGAAGAAGAGAAGAAAAGAAATCCTTTTGAAACCTGAAACTCTTCTCCATCAGCAGCCCCTGCACTGCCCTCGGCCGGCCCAGGAGCAGAGCAGCAGCAGCAGCAGGAGAACACGGGCCTCTGTTGTCTCAGCCCAAGCCCTTTGGATATATTTTGAACCCCTTCTCCCAACGGATGCAGCAGCATAGAGGTCTTGTTGTACTGAGGAGCATGTGAAAGCACTGCTGACTTCAGTGTGGTGAGCAATGTGACTCGTCACTGTAACAAGGTTGCCCTGTGTTAGTGTGTGTAAATGAAAAACAAATCCATATTCCATGTTTGTAGAAGTATGTGTTGGGGATTTAATGCAAGTCTTGGTGTCATATTACTTGTCTTTGGAATGACAGGAATAAAATGTATCCATCCATCCACTGTCTAACGCTTATTCCCTGAACGGGGTAGCGGGGGGGCTGGAGCCAATTCCAGCTGACATTGAGGGAGAGGCGGGGTACACCATGGACAGGTCGCCAGTCCATCACAGGGCCAATACACATAGACAAACAACCACACACACACACACACTTACTTCTATGGGCAACTCCTATGAGTCTCCAATCAAAATTGTTTAAAATAAAATGTATTTTTACTAAAATCAAGAAACACATGACTCAAATAAAAAACACATGGCTAAAAAGCATTTTCAGAATGTTTTAGTTCACCCATTTCCTGCAATGTATGAAACTTTGGCTTCGGCTCTAATGCAGAGGTCACGCTAAGTTTGTTTTAAATGGAGAAGTTTTATCATTTTTGCATAAAGTTTTTGTTGTGTGTCTCTGTCAGTGCAGACCTTTTAGAAAGCAGCCTCATTTTGTTATGAATTTTTCTTTTTACAAAAAGCCCTGAAAAGTATTTTGATGCAAGGACTTTTTAGCAACAAAAGTTTATTCATGTTCCTATTGGTACTTTATTCCAAACCAAACTAAAGCAATGTTTGCAAAAATGGGTAGACATTTTGAAGGGCATGACTAAAAAGGCACAAAACCAGCAAAAGGGTGCAATGATATTGAAGTAAATGGTATATTCAGTGACTGTTAAGCTAACTAATTTCATCCTTACAACAACTTTACCATTACTGATGATAGAATATTACTGAAAGCACATTACTCTTTAGAAATGCTGCTTTGTGGAGAGAAAGCAGAGTTATATGGTGGGAACAGGTATGTACATTCAGTGTTTGAGTAGAAGAGTCTCATTTTGCAAGCTGAGAAAGAAGCAGCATCATATGCTCGAGGCAGATATTATCTCCTAATTATTACTCTTTAACCCACAATCCAAACTCAGTTAATTCACTTCAACTTCAAACCAAAATTATAAAGTGTAAACATTCTGAGAAAAACAATGTATTTTTTGGAACATGTTGAAGTACGTTCTCATGTATATAATGTATCTGACAGAAGTGCTAGCACACTAGCTCCTGTTAGCCCCTCTCCATAGCTCTCCATTTTGGAAATACAATAAGATATTACTGTCCCTTCCTAAAGCCAATAACTTCTTAATGACCACAGTTGTATTTAGAGGTTATGTTGGAAACTGGTTGTCTTCAGATGAATGTTTTGTATTGTTCTTCACCATTTTGCTTTGAAAGCACAGTATGTAGTGGCATTTCTAGCTTGCTAATGCCTTGAGATAGGCTATCTGAGTGCAAGAAAGAAGGTGGTGAAATACATGCATGACTGATAAACACAGACCTGAAGATAAAAAAAGAGACTGCATGTAATGTTATGCCACATGAAATTATTTCTAGTTCTTAATATAGTGATTCTTTTAAAATGTATTCAATACAGAAATCCACTTATTGCCTCTTTAATGCTGAAGATGCATAAAGTTTTACACTATAAATCTGCACTCTGAAGCAGTTTTTTATCTGTCTGGGGCTCAACAGCCACATTATTATTGATAATTGATCAGTGAAAAGTAAAATGTCATGGCAGACTTGGGTAGGTTTATACGCAGCCACACACACATGCCTACTATCACACACACAAATGAGCAGGAGAGGCCCAGAGAAAACAGGAAGAGATATTAAACTGGAATCACAAACAGTATTTTCCCCTAACAGAGATAGAAGACAAGAAAATTCAGAGAAATGCTTGTTTTGACCAGAAACAGTGTTTCTTCCTGTTGGCTGTTTGCAGTTTGACGTCACGTGAATTGATACAGACATGACATTCAGCAGTCTGAGGAAGCTGTAGATAGCTTTTTTCTGTTCCATTTAGTTTCCATTTTATTCATTTGTCAGATCACATTTTCTCTTTTTATGATGGAAAAAATGTAGACGCTGAGAAATGTGAATTATTTATTTTAAAATGTCTTTTAAAAAATTGATTGCAGAAAAGTGACTGATTGCATTTAGGAGACATTTTTCTTCTTGACCGATCAGACCAATAAAACACCTGTAATGCAAAGATAATCTTACTAATCTTGGTTGCTTCTGCTTATCTGGGCAACATGTTGCTACCAAAGTATTTCTGAAATTGTTTGCAATGAGTTGCTTTTATGGACAAACTGTTGGCTTACTATAAAACCTTGTTTGCTAATAAGCTGGTGGTTTTTCTTCATGCTTTTTTCCCCTCTCCTTCGTTTGTTAAGATATTTCATGCTGGTGACTTCAAATAATCATTGCTGTTCTTAGGAAAGTTCAAACAAATCTGTTTTGTGAGTCAAGAAGATTGTATTTTTATTGGCATGCTCTCTGAAATAACTCTTCACCTCATCTCTTTTACACTCATTGGGTAATGCTCACCTGACTCCCCCAAAAAGTCTAACATGTCAGCATATTTGCTTTGCTGACCTTTTTGAATTTCACATTAGTGTTTTTTAACCGCAAATCAGATTCCCATTTGCTGTTATTTTTTACCAAGCGCAAAATTTCTCTCCAACATCAAAATGGTATTGCAATCCTGTAGTGTGAACCTTTTCCTAGTCTGCTTTCAGGGGATGGTCACGTGATTATCTTCTAAAATAAATAAATATGCTGTTCATACTTGTGATATTTCAGAAAAATACATTTTTTAATGTAATATTTATGAATATCAAAATAACTATTTTTCTCTGGCTGAAAGTTTAAATATGCATGTATGTTAATGGAGGCCAAAGAAAAAAGGAATAAAAAATAAATAAATCAATAAATCAAT
The DNA here is from genome assembly GCA_037177335.1 of Kiunga ballochi. Taxonomy (NCBI): domain Eukaryota; kingdom Metazoa; phylum Chordata; class Actinopteri; order Atheriniformes; family Pseudomugilidae; genus Kiunga; species Kiunga ballochi. The sequence continues at coordinate 21,519,442 of JBAMIG010000012.1, read as the reverse complement.
TATTAACATCTGCTGAAAGATGCATGTTAGCCTCATTGGAGTGTATTTCTAACTGTGAAAAATGACGCTTATTTTCCTGTTTAGCTTTGTTAAATAGAAGCTTCTCTGGAAAAAAAACTTGCCTCACAAACAGTTAATAAATCTACTTCTGTTTAAACAAGGACCATTTTTGTTAGTTAATATTGTGCGCATGTGTGTGAATAAATGAATAAATACAACCATGCTGGCAGGTAGCTAGCTTAGTTACAGTCCAGCCTTCTTCCCAGTTTTGGTATGGTTTGATGTGATTTCATGGAATCACTTTGAGGTACTAATCAGTGTTTTAAATATAAAGCTACATATTAAGCTAGAGCTCCATGAACAACTGGATTAGGGGAAAAGTAGGAAGACGGTTCTCTAACTTTATAGGCTGACAACAACATCTCACAGAATCAAACATCTAAGCAGCCTCGTTGCCGTGGAAACTAACCTGAAATTATGTTAGCGAGATGAGAACATCACTCACTTCTGATTGCGTGAAACTACACAACATAACCTTTCCTCCCAAGAGGAAACCAGCACTAACAAACACAATGTGAGACTGTGTGGACGTGGAAAGGGATTCTGTGTAAGATTAGGAAACTAAGTGTAGTTAAATCTGATAAAGTACAGCCAAATAGTACCTGAGACCTGCATGGTGAGTCTGAGCCATATGAAAGTTGGATTCAGTCTTACAGGCTAAACAGGAAGTTGCCTGAAATAATGAAAGGGTTTGATTTGGTACAAAAAGACCTTCACTGTCGCCTCAAGCCTCGGCCAGGTTTTGTGTTTTCCTTACAGTTCCAGTCTTAAAATCTTATACATAGGCTGTAAGTGACTGTTAGTTACCATGTCTCACTACTGTAAAATGCACGTCTCACATACTTTGGATGAAGCCATATACGTTTACAGTAGACCGCATCTTCTACCTTTCTCTGGCATCCAAGCGGCAGCACCTCTAATGTCTTGAACTCATCTTAAGCCGAAGTTCTTCAGGTTTTGTGATGTTCTTTCATGATGTTTAATTTCATAAAAATAATCTTTCTTTTCTTTTTTTAAAAATTTGTTTTAAATCTCTCTGATTTTCAACCCAGTCCTTTAACCTGGCCATTTTGAGACAAACAGACTATAGATCTTTGAACGCAACACGGTGCAGCGTGTCTTTTACAAAGTTTTAGGAAACCAGAAAAGAAGTCAGCTTTAAATAATAATTCACAGCAGATGGTCAGAATCTGGAAGTGATGTCCTTCAGAAAAAGGACAAATAAGACAGAGATGATCTATTGCTGACTGACTGTTTACTGAAACTTCAACGGAAAGGGTTTCCGTAGCAGAGTGACTGTCAACAAGCTATGCTGAAAAACTGAAACAGGAAGAAGAGGTTGAAATATGTAGAACGACACATCAGCTGCATCAGGTCTGATGGAGTGATGAATCCTCCACAGAGTCTGAACTGAAGCAGCGTTGGATCAACTTGACAGAAAGTTGAACAAGAGGCATTCAAAGCACTCTGGAAAAGTCATACAAAAAGCTTAAAAAAATATTCTGAAGAAATATTTAAAGGAAATACAACATTTATCTGTGATGGACGGGCAACCTGTCCAGGGTGTACCCCACCTCTCACCCACTGATTGCTGGGATAGGCTCCAGCTACTGGTGATCCTAAATGGGAATAAGTGGTGCAGATAATGGATGGATTGGTTCAGGCTGTGTTGAATTTAATGTTTGCATCATTCTGTCAATTGCTGCACCGTCCTTCTATTTTCTGGGGCAACATATTTAAAAATTAGCGATGTCTAAAGACTTTTGCTGGATACTGTACATTTACATGAATCATCAGAGGAAGGATTTGATGCAATTTGTTTGCTTTCTCGTAGCGAGACTATTGATTGGCTGAAAGTGAAGTGTCCTGAGATGACATTGTTGTGAAGTGTTGCTATACAAATAAAGCTGAATTGAATTGAATGAATTTACTTTCAACTTAAACTGTTTTAATGTATAAAGAGAAGCGAGTTAATTAAAGATGCCCTTCTTAGGATCCTGTCCTACATGTTTACAAGCAGTCTACATGCTTTTTAATTGTTTGCATGTCTCATAAATGTTTCCACTGAATGTGTTTTATGCTTCTTGATCATTTGTTTCATCTGGGGGTCCTCGGGGGCTCTCAGGAGCTGCAGGGTATTTGATGCACAGCAGTTACAGGAACCCCGCTCATCCACTGTGGACACTGCAGGCGTAAACGGGACCCCCGTTGAACCTGTAAATATGTTAAATCATCTGAGACCAGTCCTGCTTAGCCTCAACCAGTCAAACCAGCATGAGAGAGTTTTGTATGCGTGTGCCTGCTCATGTCTCTGTGACAAGAGAAGGTTTCCTGATGCAGCCTTGAGATAAAAGGCACCAAGCCAAAAGACAGAAACAGAAAGAGAGAAAAATTGTTTGACAAAAGATAAAAACAGAAAAAAAGGATGCAAATTGCTGAAACAGGACAGGATGAAACTGACTAGAATTGCTCCATTTTTTTTCCCAGGGTTGTTGTGTGAACAATTCATAGATTCAAAGGCTGTTGCTGTGTTTCAGCCAGCTATAATGCTAGCAAACATGCAAATACTGCATGGTTTATGTAACACAGATAACAGTAAATGTGTGTTTAATGTAACACTGGATCAGACCGCAAGTAGTGGCTTGTGAAAGGACATTAGAACGAGACTTATCAGCTTGTCCTCCACCTGTTCTGCTATACCTGAGGGAGCGCTGACAGATGGAAAGAGCAGACAGTAGGAGATATAGAGACAGGGGTAAAGGGAGCGAATGGTGGGGGGAGAAGGGAAAACTGGGGTCTGGAGAGGGAGATGGATCAGGAGAGCAGGAGACACTCGCAGAGAAGAACAGATAACTGCTGCAGAGAGGACGTGGCAAGGAAAAGAGATGGGAAGAAAATCACAAAGCTATCTTAGGCGATGGAAAGACGGTAAGAGGAGGAGATAGAGCGGGAAAGAAAGCTCAAGAGGCAGGGGAAGAGAATAAGGTCGAATGAACAGAAAGATAGTGACCGTGTGAGATACCGAGGAAGGTGGGTGGCAGAGAGACAGAGAAGTGGATGTCTCAGGCCATTTCCTGTGATGATAGCCAGAGGCTTATTTTTCAGCTCCTTCAAATCTCTGTAGCTCCAACACACACTCATGTCATTGCTTCTCTGCTACGCAGTCTCCCATCCAACACACACACACACACATAATTTGATTGCAAAGTGTTAACCTCAGTCTTGCTGGCTACTGTAAAACTCCTGCTGACAAGGACATAATGAAGTCCAGGAGCAACACATGTTTCTCAACCCATTTAGCTTTACCCATCAAACGGTTGGAAATACTTACATCTAATTTTATTCATTGTCACTGAATTACCTGCATGAATGGCCGTGCACAATGGCACCTCAGGATGCAGATATATGGGCGGTGCAGGTTACAGAGTGCATGTGTGTGTGTGTGTGTGCACATGCACATAGCACTGTTCAGATTAGTTGGACGCTTAAAGTAAACTCAAGCCAAACTAGGTCCTAGCCCATAGCATATATTAGTATGCTGTTATCACATAGATATAAATGACATTGGTGCAGCCTCTCCAATGAAACTGAGTCCAAACAGAAAAATCTCTGGAATCAGTCCATTATAAAGCTAAACCACAATCTGAAACCCATTATCCTATTAAAACAAAAGTGGCTTTTTTAGCCCCATGACAGCCTGGAATTGTTATTTGAGCAAAATAAAACATAGAAAATGGCCACTTAATGATCCATTTTTATATTATCAAGGAGAAAATTTCTCCTCTGGGGGACAAATAAAGGACTCTATTAAATCTTATTGCATGATTGTGACTTAAACAGCTTGCTAACAGGTCTGCTGTTTTCTTTCTACTATAGTTTTTCACATCAGTAAACCCTCTCAATCAATAATTCTCTTTTTGCCAAAATCCTCCAGACAGTGAGTTTGACTTCTAGAAGCATCTTAATATTTTCCAAACTGTCTCGTTGAGCAGACCCCCCCACATCGCGACATGTGACAGGTCTTGTTATGTTTGCTTGGTGCTTGTTATGCAGAGTTGACATCTTGCTTCAACTTACTGAGACTTCTGTGTTTTTTTATTTTTTTGTCTCTAGTAAATGGAAAAACAAAGCTTCCATCAAGTGGAAAAACATTGTCACTACTTTCTTCACTCTGTCATAAATAACTGAAATAGTTCTATTTATAATGTTTAATTGCATGTAGGGCTACAAAAGAAGGCGTGTTAGCTTTATGCACTTAGTGCTAACAAAAAGGCTTCATAGCAATTAAATTAAAAAAGATCTTGCACTCAACTAACACCCAAATCAAACAAAGAAAC
>JBAMIG010000012.1:21474249-21485339 GCA_037177335.1 Kiunga ballochi | reverse complement strand
ATACCATACCAACATAAAGTTGCTTAGTGGAATACAGCAGCCAGACCACCATTCTTCTTTCATACTGACATGGCTATAAATAAACACAACAGACAAAACAACTCAAGAACATTCCTGTTTACTGAGTTCAATATTTTGAATTCTCAATTTCTGTTGAATTGATGTTACTGTAAAACTGGCCCTCATGGTCACCATCCAGAGGTCCTTATCGTGGGATCTTCCATAATCAGACAAGTCCATATCAGGTGCCCCCCCCTTTGTGAACAGATGCCCCCATTAGTGACACAGCAAACTCCGCCCACAAATTCTCACACAGCCACCCTTCTGTTTCATCAAAATTTTCATGCAGGTACAAACAATATAAATTTACAAGAATCAGAGACACTTAAAAAATAATTCCTCCACCCCATTCACAGCATTAAGCAGTTTAATAAACAATGCATCATTCTCTGTGGGTTCTGCCTTCTTGGCTTGGTGTCGGTGTCGCAGGGCCCTGGTCTGGGTAGTGTGTGGTCAGATGCTGCAGCCTTACAGCTGTGGTGTGCCCTGGCATGCCTTGACTCAGGTGCAGGGTGGTTACTGTGGTGGCAGCCTCTATGGAAATGGGGGCACTGGCTCCTAGTGGATCCCATTAATATCGTTTCCTCATATCAACATCAGTGCCGAACCACATACCTATTTTTTTTTACTATGTAAATAGTTTTATTCAAGAGACAGTTGGAGGTGGATGTGGGTTGGATGGGCGTGGGTTGTCTGTCTGTTATCTGTGTATACCTGCATGTCAGTGAATGCAATTTGGGGGTGAGAATTCATTGTCATGTACAACACTTTGGGCCAAATCTACTAAGATCTGAATTAGCGTGTACTAATTAGCGTGTGGAATCTAGAATTTAGCGTGTGGGGTAGGATCGTGGTTAGTACGTGATCTACTAAGATTGCTGACACAAATGACAGCGGGTGAAAAGTGTGGGAGACATGCCTAGTTAAATGAGGATTTAGCATGTGTCATGGTTTGCATGCAGGACGATTCACTTCGCAAGCGAAGATGCACTCCACAGTATTCCGTGTGCGGATATGGGCATCGTTGTACCTGGTCTCTCAGGAGGAAGGGGTGTGGGGGGTTTGCACTGTCACCTTATGAATCAATATGAAAGGTGTTCCCGTTTTTTAATAAGATTATTGTTTTTTAAATGATTTGGCAAATGTCCTCACCTCGAAGCCTGCTATCTCCAAACTCATCATCCCTCAACTCTGATTATAGAACACTGTTTCTGAAAATAAAAGGAATCGTGTACTGATCCAGGATATTTTGCCACAACGTTGGTTATGTTACCAAAGGCATCACAAATGCACTCCACATTCAATGATGTATATACGGTTTCTGTATATATGCTCAGAGTTTGCGGGAGGCACGACATGGGTGCAGTCAGTTGCTCCTAAAGCACCAGGGCATCCAGGTAACTAAAAAAAAACCTTGTTTGGTGTCATTTAAGGAATCCTGCATGCATGGAAACCCAGATGCCAAAAGCTCTAAACTTGCAAGTTTTGTTATTGGTATTGTGTAACTCCTTCTTGTGGCTGGCCCTAAATCTGCGTTAAGTTCCTCCAACAGCTCCAAAATAGCAATGCTACATAGGCGATATGTTTTAATAATGACTTCCTCTCTCATTCCAAACATGTTAACAGGAGGGGGAAATATGCGTTCTCTCCGTCTTCTTTAATGATTCCTATGTCTTCCTCTTGAAACAATCACTGCAGCCATGTGTGCACAATTACGCATACAAACTGTTTGCACGTCCTTTTGACACGTGTTAAATATAGATGCAGTTTCTATCCGCAAAATCACTTTCAGGTTTGATAAATCGCTTTGTTCTCCTCCCACACCACGCAAAATTGCGTGTGAATGCCCCAATTTACATATTCATTGAGGCAAAGGTGCAAACGGGAGTTGGAAGTGCAATTTTGCACTTTTGAAAGACACAAACCCTTTTGCTCACTGTTAGTAGATCAGTTTGTACTTTATTTAGCATGAGCAATGAGTTTGCACGCATATTAGTACACGCTAACCTGCAGTAGATTTGGCCCTTGGTGTTGGCTAATGAATGAAAAGTGCTTTATAAATAAAGCTTGATTTGGTTTTATACTGTGATAATGTGTTCTGGTCGGCTAGTGTAGGCTATCATGGTAAAGAAGGTTGACATTGTAGTACTTCAGCATCATGTCCAGTTGTATGCTTCCGAGATTTAGTGAACTTTACAGTGTGGGACAAAGTTCATCAGCAGAAAGGTGAACGGCTCAATCACCAGTCTTTCTCATGCAATACTGAGCAGACAATCAGCACTAGCGTGTACTCACTGTGCTCAATTGATCAATTGATCAAAACCTGCTGGAATTAAAAAAATAAATGGATGAAATTTTACTATTTCTTTGCTGAAATATTTGTATGACTCCACCACTTTAATGTGCATTTATTTTCTTTGAGGCATTTCATTTTCTTCCAGAAAGATGTATTCATTTACTGGCCATTCATTTTTTTAATGAGAAAAAAATATTTTATCAATGGGTGTCTGTCATATGAAAAGCTGAATGAAACAGCACTTCACCTGAAGCGGCCATTCAAAAGGTGACTCCCAGATATAAAATGTAGATAAAATGTAGATTAGATTTTTAGCATATATCTTGCTGCGGGTTTAATTCCCGATTATACGGATGAACCCTTTAATCCTTCAAATTATCTGTTGGCTTAGCCATGAAGGCTCTGGTTCTGTGTGGGGATGGGGTTAATGCTACTGGTGGATAGACTGGCATTCAGGAGTCAGGAGCTGCAGGCACAAAGTTACAGGTGCAGCTAATAATGTTTTTAATGAACTCACTGATTGGGGATTAACTCATAAATGGGAAGAAAGAGGTGTTTTGGGATTTTTTTGGCAAGATTATATGAACCAGAAAGAAGCCATGTCTTGAACTTAAAGCTAATGAAATTAAAACGTCTGAGTGTGTGACTTATTTCAGCATTAATCATCTTAGTAGTAATTTGGACGATGAGAACGGTAATACCTTAATCTGATTATAACTCATACTCAAGTGTACCTGCGCACCTACTGAGTCATGCCTATGCTTCAATAAATGTAGGATTATAATATTAGACAGTGTATATTTCATTTGACACCGCAATTATATCAACATTGTTTTATGGAAGGCATGAAAGATAGCCTTTTAGCATCACAGAGTGACTGTCTGGTTTAGGATTATTGGCTTGTTTTCTGCTTGCTGAGTATGAGATACAAGCAGAACAGCACACCAGCGACTCTGTTAGACCTGCTCAGCACAAGATTTTTCTGCAAGTTTATGCGTACTACTGTAGAATCAACAATAGTTTGGTGGATCTTTATTTAATCCTCTCAAAAACCACAATCACCAGGACAAAAGTCTTAAGGATCAGATCTAAAGCCTTGCTTGCCTGCACTAACATGAGTTGTTATTGTGCAGCAAACAGTGTAGTAATTGTACTTTTATTCTGCTTTGGTATATTTGATTTAATCTGTTAAAAGGTTGTGATACATTGGGTTTGTTTTGGTTCTCTGTAACACATCAAACTTTGCTGCTATCAAGAGTTCGGGAGGATATTTGTAATTCTGTCCATCTTAGCTTTGACCCTCTGGATGTCTGCTGCTCCCTTTCACCATCTATCTGTGGCCTTTTTTTAAATCTCCTTTGCGATGTCAATCTGAAACCTCTGAGATTGCACGCTGTTTGCAGGATAAGGCAGTTTGCAAAAACCACAGTAAAAATGCCACTTCTAGGTTTTTCACAATACTAGGATTTCATCCTTAATAATGACCTCCAGCTTGCACTGGATTGGTTTACAGCTGATTGTGAAATGAGTGGGATGAAACACGGCTCTTTTAAGTCTGAGGCCATTGTTCTCAAGGAGGAGTTCCCCCTCTGGGTCAGGGGAGTCTAAGCCTCAAAAGAGGGATCTCTATGAAGAGAAAATAGACTCAATAACATTGTGTGTAATACATGATTTGCAAACTGTGTGAACTCATTTGTGTTTAACTTGGGGTACCTGAATGCGTAGACTATAGTTTTGCAAACACAAAAATAAACCATTTGAGCGTATATTAGGGTCCTTAAAATATATGTTCAAAAGCACACAATCGATTGGGCCTTCTGAATTGCCCTTGGGCAGTGTATGTGAGTGGTTCTTTGTCTCCTTGTCCTCTCTGTAGTGGATTAGCAACCTCTCCAGGGTGTACCCCACCTCTCACCCGTTAATTGCTGGGATAGACTACAGCTATCTGCCACTCTGAATTGGATGAAGCAGTGTGAAAAATTAATGCATAGATGGTATGAAAATCTGGGGAATACCCAGGACATACAAGAGGGATTCTATATTCATACTTTATAAGAACATCTTGACATCCTGCAGAATATGAAGCATATTGTTGGGAAAGGAAGGTCTAAGGTTCCCCTGAATGTGGTGCCTCCACTGCCTGACCTCTGATAGCAAAAAAAGGGATGTATTTTAAAAAAAAGACACTGCACATTTGATGCCATATTTTAAAAATATGATGGGATTGTGAACAAATCATGAACAATCTATTTTGGCTAAGGATTAACTCCTCTGACAAGCAGTGGTGCCCCTAATTGAAAACTGGAGCAGCAGCACAAACTGACTTTAATGTTTTCTTAGTTTTCCTATTCTTTCCATCTCGCCTGAAACACATAAAATAAGATTGTTGGCTGACACAGATAAAGCTCCAGATCCAATATTCCATTCATATGCCTGTTTTATAGTCATAATAATGACTCATACCCAAATTACATCCCCTTTCATCATTGTGATGTTTGTGTCTAAGAATATTGCCTTCTCTCTTTTTCAGCAGCCATCATGTTATGCACTGACTATAGGAATTTTTGGCAGGTGTCATAAAGCAGCAAAAAAATCTTTTTTTAAAAAACTACGTTAAGATCTAACAAAACAAAACATGCTAGTAAAAAGTACAAAATTGACCGTAATTTATTTTGGCTTACTCTGTATATGACCTTTTTTAGTGTTTAGGACAGTATTCAAGATTAATGACATTGTTATTAATGCCATTAGTTGGGCAAATATCAAAATGCAAATAGTCATACATGCATGCTTTAGACTACATAATGATACAAGCATAAAAATAATAGGAGATTCTACTTTTTCCTAGTAAATCAATTATTGATTTTGTCATTGCCCAATGCAAGAAGTTATTCTGATAGTGAATGCAGCTGTTCATGAACAGGGCTTAGGTCAGTACTTCACTCTTTAAATTCCATTGTTAGGACTGGGTAGAAAAGTCCAGTTTTCTACCCATTAAACACATTCTGAAAATTTTTTAACAGTTTAATTTTTTATATTTTTCACATTTATTACTCTGCGACAGATCAAAATAATTGCATCTTAAACTTCTGCTTTCTGGTATCCACCAGGGAGCAGGAGACCGGTGTGATATGATGAACAACAGGGTTTTTAAAGGAGTTTCTACCATAAAGTGATGTAAAACGTCTCAGAATCTTTAAATATGAAACAGAATACATTTAGCTTTGTAGGGTTAACTTGCCCACTTCCAAACATCCTTTTATCACGTATGTTGATGTTTGTACATTTTCATAGAATTATTTTTGCCATTCAAAAACTGCAATAATCAGAAATCTTACAGTTATCGTGAAAGGATGGAAAACAAAGCAAAGCAAAGTCAGAGTGACAGTTGTTTTTCTAGTAGGAACTCTTGGAATAAGTTCTCTGACATTCTTTGGAAATAATGTGTTTTGACTTTTTTCATTTCTGTCAAAATGAGCTGGGAGTTTTCCACTGAATCTTTAGCTGCCCTCAGAGTCATTCTATACCACGCTGAAAGAAAGTGGAAAGACCATCAGCATTAACCAAGGAGATGCGCTGTGCAGCAGAAAAGCAGTGGGCTGCTGAGAGGCAGTGTGTGCCGAAAGAGGGTATTTACTGATCAGAGCGTTACGGTGCGACCGGCAGAGAAATAGAAAAGGCGACAGAAGGGGTGTCAGAGAAAGATTATACTTCTAAGCCAATTGTGAAAATGGGACCATGTCCAAAAAAAAAAAAAAAGGCAAGAAGCTGAGACAGCGGCAAAATAAAGGATGCAAAAAGAAGCCAAACAGAGAAAAGGTGTGTGTTGGGCACGAGAAGAACGGGGTGAAGATGAGAAAAACAAAATGAGCTCGGATGAAAAAGAGGATGAAGGTCAAAACAACAAGAGCAGAATGACAGTAAGAAAGGGATGATGATGATGTGTTGAGGTAATTGTAGCTAAAAGTTGCCTTTCAGATCACTGCTTGCCAAATTCCAGGGACCGTGGTCACCTTTGATGCACTTTCCTCATGACAGTATGTCTGCCAGCAACATAACTTCTGGAGAATTTAAAGCTTGACTGTGACCAGCTTTTAGAGTGTCTCAGCTCTTTTTTTTCCTCTTTTTTGTATACCTTTAGCATCCAATCTGTTATTTTATCAACAGTAGGTCAGTAGATAGACAGTAAAAAGAGCAGAGATTGTATTATGAACATGTACCTTCATCATACAGTCTGTGATCTTTGTTTAAAAATATGTCCTTTACAAATGACTTGCATTTACATGTGTAATTGTGTGTCCACTCAGAAATGTGGTCTGTTACCTGTTAAAGCTGTTTTGCTGTTGCTTTAACTTAGAAAACACTCCTTTTTTATACATACAAGTTTGTCAAATCAGGTTTTAAAGTCCTGTTCGTTTAATTTATATCAAGACAATGAAAAGTATAATAAAAATGTCAATGTTTTAAATATATACTGGGAAAAGGTAAACATTGATAGTGTTTTAGCAGGATTCCAGCATACCGTAGTAAATATTTTGTCAAAGACTAAAATGAAAGGATTCTATCATTTTAAGCCTTCTGGCAGTTCATTGTAAAAACTAAGACATCTTGCATCACAGCTGGCTTTAAGCCTTTCCAATAACACCACAGACTGTGTGCAAATTCCCACATGAACCATTAAGTGTCATTTGTGTCCAAGTGGAACAAATCTTAAAACTAATTAAATTTCACCCTACATGAATGTTGTGCAAGGGCAAATTTTGCCTTTAGGATGAGAGAATTGAGAATCGATGGCTGATCGTTTTTTCAGTCTTGTCTTGAATTTAAGACATGAGTGTGTAAGACGAGGTGCAGAAACAATCTCACCCAACTGAGTCCTGCATAAAAAGGGATGGAGTAATTGACCAAAACACAACAATTCAGAGAGGGGGAGCCTAGTTAACCTTACTGGGGGGAAACTCTATTGTTTTGCTATTTTCATCAGGGACACGGACAAGGAGAGCATTTTAAAAGGTTATTGCAGCCAGAGGGGCCATAATATTAAAACAAAGATATTCCGAAATGTGTTTAGATGAAGAATGCAACTGCAGAGGCTAGCTAATGACACACAGATAGATGCCAAATATTAAAAAAGTTCTTGTCACATCACATCTCATATAATGACATCTTCTATTGCATGAGGAGAACAGGAAAACAGATCCATTAAAACTCAGACAATGGGCAAAACAAAGAGAAAGCTGCCACAAAGAGTTACTCATTGGAACATAAATGCATGACTTTTCAGGCAGCATTTAAATGGTTCCTTTGCTGTTTGCTTACACATTTAGAAAGCATAAAGTCAGGAGAACAAATGAGCTTAAAAAGGCAAATGCATATTTTCAGGTTGTTTCAGGGTATATTGTTAATGTATTAATTGTATTCACACATCAAAATAAAATTATTTGTTGAATATTTGTACGCATTTACATTTCTACTTTACTCAGAGGTATTTTAGCAAGCTTTCTCATTCTCCAAGCACCCAGGATGTATAAAAATAACAACTTCTGTTTATTTTTATCATCATACTTATGCCAGTATTGAGCTGAATGTGGTTTTGATAATAAAATAAAGATCTGTTTGATCTGCAAATCCCAGTTGACATCAGGTGAGAGGAGGGGTACATCCTGGACAAGTCGTTTGCCCATCACAGGGCAAACACAGAGACACAAACAACCATGCACACTCACACTCACTCCTATGAGCAATTTACAATCACCAATCAGCCTATCCCCAAGGTGCATGTCTTTGGACTGTGGGAGGAAGCCGGAGATCCCGGGGAGAACCCACGCTAACACGGGGAGAACATGCAAACTCCACACAGAAAGGTCACCGTTCTGACCTCCTCCAGCCAAGGCTCAAACCAGCAACCTTTTTGCTGTGAGGCCACTGTGCTAACCAACTGCACCGCCATGCAGCCTACTACTCTACATATAACTTTCTTTCCTAAGTGAATCATTTAAAGGCTGGTGTAAAGCTTAACAAAAAACAAACAAACAACAACAACAAAAAAGACACTGCTCTGAAAGTGACATGCAAGATCAGGGCTAAAAGAGCTTGCATCTAAAGACAAAAGCTATTGGTCCAAATGATTTATTCCTTCATTTTTTATAATGCCTATTCCAACTAAGGGGAAGGTAAGAGAAGCTAGAGCCTATCCAAGCAATTAGCAGGAGAGAGGGAGGGTAGACCCTGATTAGGTCACCGGTCCATCGCAGGGCCGACACAGAAGGACAAAAAAACCATTCAGACTCACATTAAGGCACATTTTAGAGTGACCAATAACTTAGTACGCATTTCTTTCTCATACTTATGCTGATGATACACAACTTATGCCTTTTTGTGACCAGACAATAGCAGTCCAGTAGCCCACACACTGTGTCAGAGTTGGGAGCAAATAAGCACCTGGATTAAAGAGAATTTTCTACAATTATATGAAAACAAAATTGATTATTCTATTTTGTAAAAAAAAAAAGAGCTCAGGGTCAGCATTTGTAAACACTTCGAGACTTGTGCTTGTAAAATCGCCAACCAACTTTGTAACCGTGAAGTGTTGATAGACTCAGACATTCAGCAGCCACATAGAGGCTGTCAGGTGTATCAGCTGTGAGCTGGTTTGGTAACAACTCAAAAACATCCATAGAATAAAAAATTTATTCTCCCTGATGTTTTCTTTATGTTGTTGTATTTTTATGCTTTCCTTACACCGTCTATGATTCTTCAAATGTTTTATGCAAAGCACTTTGAATGGTTCTGTGAAATGAAATGTGCTATACAACTAAACTTCCTTGCCTAATGTAGCCTTCTGGCACAGCATTGTTGTGGATGGCACAAAATAAGTATTCCTCCCATGCACAAGACAGCACAGAAGTGCTTGATAATCCTCGCTGGAAGACTGAGCCTCCATCAGAGGCAGCTTTTGCTATGGGCAAAGTGGGCAAGCGCCCGGGGCCAATCTTGATAAGGGCACATAGGAGCAAGAAGGAGCACAGGAAACCAACCAAACAAAAAAACTAGCATTTGCTCAAACCAGTTTTTTCAGATTACTTTTCATTCCCAGGTCATTTTAGTGGAGTCAGCCTTCCACATCAGTGTGCCCGAGGTTGTGTGTGAAGAACAGAAAAGAGGGAGAGCAGATTAGATTCATCTCTGGACGTCGCTGATATAATTACAGTAAATAATGCCACAAACGGCTTACTAATAAGCTGTATTTTCCCAATAAAGTTTTCATTCCTTTGATTCCTTCCATATATTGGTTATGAGATGTTGTTATGAAAAATGTTTAAATTCTTAAACAAAAAACCTGCACATCCCAGTGAATGAATTTATAGGATTATTTTGGTGCTGAGTCTTTGGGAGGATTGAGAGGTTTTGATTCCTGGGTTGGTCTTTGAATGTTGAAGAATTCATCAGGTGATCAGATCACAGAATGCAGGAAAGGTTCATTTTTATCAAATACCACACAAGTTTTATTTAGTTTTTAGTTTTCCCAAAGTAAAATCTGTTTTATTTTGAGAAATTATGTGATGTGGTTATTTTTACATTGTTTTTCTTTGTGACACAAGTACCAGGAAAAAAAAAAAAATCTGGGAAAATCTTCAAAAATCTTCATGTTGGTCTGCACGAACCTGAATAAAATTTTACATACATTGATGTGTTGAAATATTTTACATAACTTTCTAAAGATTCAACTGCTGAGTGTTTACACTGTTGTGAATTATGAAGGGTCAATAAAACATCCATATTAGCATTTTATTTCAGTTAGGTAAATAAATTATGTTCTGTGTGACTTACAAATGATATTTTCAAATAAATCAAAAGAAATTTGATCAATAATTTAGCGTTTCTGCTGTTGCCAACCAGGATGGCTGTTACATAGCACTATTCCGGTCAGATACGGGTACAGACCGAGACGAGTCTCTCACAGACAACGCAATCGGCAAAACCTATCCTATCCAATATCATGCATGTCGGTCTCATCCTCTTTGAGCATTTCAACACTCTGCTGAAACAAGAAGCTGGCAACTGTCTGGACTTGGTACTGACCAGAAACTGCTACACCACAGATCTGTGAGTCACCCCTCTGCATCTCTCTGATCTCTTCCTGGTCAAATTCTCCTTCCTCCTGTCACACAAGCAGCTCCTAAAAAGGTATCATATCACAATAATCTGAGATCTCTAAATCCAAAACAGCTGTCAAACGAGTTTTACTCTACCCTCAATTTCCATTCAGACTTCTCAATACTGTCTGTAAATGATGCTACAGAAACATTCTGCTCCTCTCTCGCCTCCTCTCTGGATAAACTATGCCCCCTGATGTCATAGCTAGCTAGACAAAATCCTCCCAGCCCATGGCTCACTGATGTTCTAAGACATCACAGATCAGGATGCAGGGTGGCCGATAGCAAATGGCGTAAATCAAAAGAAACCCACATCAAGCCTAAAAGCTGCCAGCTAAACACTGTACCCTACCTGCACAGTCAATCAAAAAGGACACACCCATATGCCTACTTTCAAGATTGATAACTTTTAATTGGATGAAAAGTAACAAAAATAGACCCCTCTCAAATTTGCTATAGAGGTAAAGTCAAGCTATTAAATCTAACATGTTTTGAGTGTGTGTGTGTGTGTGTGTGTGTGTGCAACTATAAACATGTTTTTTCTACTTTGAAGTTGTTTTTTTTACTTGGGAGTGGGG
>JBAMIG010000012.1:21433324-21445485 GCA_037177335.1 Kiunga ballochi | reverse complement strand
GGATCAGAAATATGATCCTTCTCCCCTTGATCCGGATTTCTGCCAAAGTCTTTGCTCATTGACAGATCAACAAACCCGACCCTAAGAGATTCCTGTATGCTGCTTGATACGTTCTGGTGACGTAACGAGGCCTCGTTTGGTCTATCACGTGACTTTTGGGATGCTGAATCCTGCTCAGAGACAATGCTCACAACACTTCCGTGTCAGATTGCTCGACACTTGCTCGAGCAAATGGCTCGAGCATAACATCCCTAATGACAGGTGAATTGCCAATAAGTTCCAACAAGGCTGCAAAGGTGATTGTGGAGCCTGGGATAATGGTGAATGAGATGGTAGGTCTGAGAGTGTCAAAATGATCTCTGCAAAATACTTGAAGTTTCAAAATGACCATTTCCTGCCATCAAAGGAAGAAACGTTCCTTCTGCAATAAGGCAGTGTTTTCATCACATGTTGCAAAAATACAAAATCTTTGGCTGTTATGGGCTTAAAAGGATGAAACTAATGGTGTAGCCATTACTGCACCACAAAATTCAGGAATGAGAATGATATTGATGGACGGCCCAATGTTAACATGAGATTTGCAAAAATATTTATTGTGTAATGCAAAAAAAAATATGCAAGGTTATTAAAGCCTCTCTAATGTTTTGAAACTGTTTAACATAATAATTTGGAAAACTGTATTTTGAGCAAACGTAATTTTCATCAGAGGTATTTTCTCTTCAATAAAAGCTAGATTGCTATCTAATACTTTTTGTTTGTATGTAACATACCTCATAATGTTATATAAAGATTCTCATTTTTAGGAGATCTCAGAAATCCAGAAATGGGATGAAGAACAATTGATGGGTTTTGGAGTCGGGGCTGGATAACTTCCTGGCTGCAGGAAATTTTAAAAGATTTTTTTTCACCATGGAGAGATTATTGCATCATTTGAACTTCGAACTCGAAACTAATTAGACCAATGATTTACAAAAAGTAGAAAGATGGCTTGTAGAAGTTTTTGCTCTTTCAGAGCTTCTAGTATTTATTATTATCTCACAATTTAAGATGAACATTTGCATTTATTATCTGCAATAGAAACAGAAACAATATATGTACATTCATACACATACATACTCTCACACTCACACACACACACACACACACACATATATATATATATATATTTCTTACACTATGTGTGAGAGGGAACTTTTTGGAACTTTTGACTTTAATATTTAGGAAACAAACAGCCTAAATAATCAGCAAATTAGGTGATCAGTTTTTACCTTATTAAACTGCATTAGCAAAATAAGTTCAAAACATCATCATGCAATGAAGAAGCAAAGTTAACAAAATGCAAAAAATAAAATTACCTTTACTATACATGCATTTGTTATGCAATAAAATCAGCCATGAACCTTTATCTCTTTAACCAAAGCCACACAAGCTCTCTCATTTAATAAGAATCTGTGTTTTAAACATACAGAATATTTAAACTAGATGATGAGCACACAGATCCAGAACCCTGTTTGGATCTATGGGAGCAGTTTGTATTAGCTGACACATCTGTCTTCAGGTTATCTTTTATCTGTTCATGTAAGAATGGAGCCCCAGAAGACATGCGGTTTCTTTGTACATGGTGGCGTACTCGCATGCTAAACTGCAGAACAAGCCTGGTTCAGCATAGAAATGACTAAAAACAATGCATTTCAATTTGTAGCTTTGATTCTATTGCTTTCTTCAGGTCTGAATTTCAGTATGCACAACAAACACTAAAATGACTGTCTGATTTAAAGCATGCGTGAACCACAATCACACCTCTGCTTGTACAGCATTAGCCGCTGCACGCTCAGTGTAGAAGTCACTCTAACAATAGAGGAACTTCATCAATCTTCAATGCACCCCCAACAATAGGCTATTGTATGCCAGTGGAAGCAGATTTATCTTTTTTATATGCTGTGCACATGTTTGTCCCGCATCCCTATGGTCCTCATTGTCTTCTATTTGTTTAACATGATGGAATATGCTAATCAGGCAGTCAACGAGATAAAACTTCCACTCCAAAGCTAGCACACCAACCAAACCCACAAAATAAATCTGAAACCATCTCTTTCATTGAATCTTTCCACAATAACTGAAATACTGATGCAAGTAAGTTAAATAAAACACTGACTTGTACATTAAACACAAGTATTCACCGTGTGGAGAGAAGTCTGAGCCCATTTGATCGTGAGCATTTTTCAAACGTAGGCTGGGTATCGAACATCACTGTATACGGGTATGTTTTCATGCATATGATCGCAGAGTGGCAATTCTATTTGAAATTGCCATGTTTTCCTCATTTCACAGAGAAAACCGAAGCCCACGGCTTCTACAATCAACAGGGTGTCACGCTGGATTCCTTTGCTCTTTTAACAGAGGTTCATATCACAGACGGCGCGTAACACACAAATGCACACTGACTATCAGAACAAAAGTTCACAGAGAAATATTAACTCATGTTTCTACACATGAAAACTAATCTGAGCGCTCTGCACTCCATATGTCACATTCTGTCTTTGACTTTCATGTCCTTTTGCCCAAACTTCTGATTGGTCCCAGTTATGAAGCCAGGGGCACTTGTTTACTTCCTGGCAGCATGTTAATATTTTACACAGAGTGCCTTCATGTTGGAAATCTGATAAATGCATCAGAGATGTCTGTGCAAGTTTTGCAGCAAGAAGAAAAAAATTCTTACAGGCCTGACCTACTTCACTCCAACAGCTTGGATAACAGATTTAAATTAGTCCCTGTTCTATCTAGTGTGTTTTAGATTCAATGAAGTCCTAATGTGACCTGTAGTCTTACATGCTTTGGAATAAAAACTTCGCCATGGCAATCTGTCCTCTCATTACAGCTGTGAAAATCTCAATAGGCAGGAGATGAGATGGAAAGCTTGCCTTTAGTCAGTGAGGAAGTGAACAAACCAAAACAAGCAGCATACTCCTGCCACATGACTGCCTTTTAATTGGAAGCCGTGTGTCTGCACCAGTAGAGGAATCCGTTTCAATCACCTCCAAATGGCACGGCTTTTATTTCTCCTCTAGGGTAGAAGTTCAGGCTTTCCAAGGATTTCAATCCGACACCAGCACACAAGTCGCTTCACTCAAGTCACCACAAAGCCTGTCTTTGTAAAGATAACAATGGGGAGTTAAAGGGGAAATAAAGAGGATGGAAAACAAGGGATAAACAAAACTAAAAACTTGTGGTTTAGGGAGAAAAGGGGGCGACAAACGTAACAGCAGAATTGAGTTTCATGGGGCTGCAGTTTAAGCATTCAGACCAACAAGGTGCTGAAATGTTAAAAGAGACACAGACACTCAATAAGAAAGACATAAAAAAGGAAGAGTGTATATTTGGCTTATTAAAATTAAATTAAATGAACACATGCTGGTAGCTAAGGCAAGGTTTTTTAATAAAACCATAAACAGCACGGACAAGAACTGCTTCCTCTGGAGACATTTCAAGATGAAGTCACTTCAAATCTAAACTGTTGAGTCAGCTTTATGTTGTTAAAATGTGACTCTATTCAAATGAAACTCTCACATTAAACCGGACAAATAATTCAACACTGAATTAAAAAAAACAGCAGATAACAGCAGACAGAATAGATCATATGGCACAACAATTTCACAGTCAAAACTTAATATGTCAAATATGAAAAATTAAATGGCGAGGCATGTCTAAAATGATAATGATATTCACTAGCAGTGTGGGCATGGCTCACTGCTATTAAGTTATTATGAGGGCTTAATTTAGCATGAATAGGTTTTTGCATCATGAAAAATTTAAATTGGTATAAATTAACACTCATAGTCCCAGTGGGGAGGAAAGGCTGAGAGACGCAGCTCTGTGTGGTGGTACATTACACACAGCAGAGCAAAAAAAAAAAAAAAAAAACAGCTGTGAAAAATGATGCCCCAAGTTCAAAGCAGCTTCAATCAGGATACATTTCTCTGCTTGATGAATAATTGAGCAACAGACTGAACAGCCTTGAAGCTTTGCACTTTTTTGTGAGGGCTCCCACATGAATAAAACACAGTTTGGCCTGCAGAGCCGTCTGCTTCGCTGGGATACGCCGCTGTGTAGTAACACAGAGATTGCGCTAGGTATCATTTTGCGGCTACTCCTTTTGTGTTCTCCATCTCTGCATGTTTAATTCTGCTCCCCTCCTCTGTATTAAACCCTCACATGCCTCCATGCCTCGCTCTCTCTATTGGCCTTCTTGCTCTCATTGCCTTGTTATTATACCCTCTTTGCTATTCAGACAGCTAATGAATGACTTTCTAGTTAAAGATTTGGAGCAATAACACCAAACCCAACTGGTTGGATCACATCTGGGGGTAGAAAAGATTTTTTTTTACATTTCTAAAATCAGCCCAGTTGGACCAAAATCAAAAGGGAATCCTTCATATGTTTACAGGCTCTTTTTTTTCTATCATGTTTTTTACCTTTCTTATAAAGTTTTTTAAAACATTTGTTATAAACAATGGATACTGATTACAATTTTAGAATACAGTTTGTTAACTTCATATGTATCATTTTGGTATTTTTTACTTTTTGCATCACTTTTATAGATAAAAAATGACTAAAATGACTGCCCTTTGTCCTCTGATGGATACAAAAATAACCAAACAATGCACTACAAAAGCTGCAGTGTTAATGTTGCTTTAATGTTGTTCTGTCTTTCCTGTTCTCTGTCCTGTCCTTTCCACACCAGTCAGTCAAGGCGGATGGCTGCCCTCCCTGAGCCTGGTTCTCCTGGAGGTTTTGTCCTCCTGTTACAAGGGAGTTTTCCTTCCCACTGTCGCCTCATGCTTGCTCAGGCTGGGGTTTAGATTGAAATCAAGATTTGATCCAATCTCTGGTTTCCCTTTTCTAGGCTACAGAATGAATTGTCTTATTATGATGTGCGCCCTGAGATGACACTGTCTTGAAGTGTCGCTATATAAATGAAGTTGAATTGAACTACAATTTATAAATGGAAGATATAGGAAAACGGCTTTCTATGTACACGTTTATATACTGTATATAAATATAGACTTCAGATTACAAAGGTTTATTTCTGCTTTGACACAAACACCATGGTGAGGTGGTTTCGTCAACACCTGAAGCCGTTTTTTTTACCTGTAAAGGAAGCCTTAGTTTGCGTCCAAGCCGTGTTGATTTTTTCAGAGAATGAATGAGGCTGTACGAGACATGACATGTTAGCTTTGTGCATTCTTTCTTGTGCACATTTGTAATGCTGGAGACCCAATCAATGGGAACTTTTACACAATCAAATGTAAATCTGATTCATGCTACGTAGAAACAGCTGAGTTTGACAAAATACAAATATATCTATGATGAAGGGCAGTTTGTGCACTTGATTGTAGTTTTTGCTAACTTTTATTGAAAAGTTTACCTGTTTTTTTTGTGTCACTACAACATTACTCTGCCAACTCAACATGTGTTAGGCTTAAGCAGGAATATCACCAGGTTCTGGTGCAGGCATGGGAGCCTCTGGTTTTGCTTTCTTAGAAATAAAGTTTATTTTCATCATTTATCACGTGTGCCAGCCTCCTGTATGTTACTGTACAGTCTCCAAGTGGGTTGGAACACATGTAACATCTTCACACTTCCTATTTTTTACCTTGGCATGTATTTTTCCTGTTGCTAAGGAACGCATGAACTGCATTTTATTCAGGAAAACAAATCAGTGAATGCCATCGCTTCAAATAACATTTCCACAGCCTTGAAGCTTAGAGAAGATCCAGTGACGATGGAGGAAAACAGAACAATCTGTCCAGAAACTACCATGAACTTTACCTCATTAAGTTTGTTAATGAACAGAACCTTGTTCCAACTTTGCATTTTCATCATTTTGCATCATACAGGAGCAATCATTCCAAATATTTTTTCCATCTTACTGTATCTTAAATGTCCCCCACATACACATTTCTATTTATTTAAATAGATGGATACAGAAACATTTAGTTTATTACTGCTGCACATGTAGTTTGGGACAAACTGATTTGCAAACCAGACATGCAGCAGGTTTGGTTTGCATAGGAACTGTTAGCACGCAAGCAACAAGCGTTGTTCACAAATGCTAAGAATGCATTACAACAAAGATTATTTTAGATGATTAACATAAATATATGATAACAAGTTGAAACATTTTATTTAAATGAACTTAGAAGAGGCACTGCATTGCAGACCTCTTATTTTATACGTCTTCTCATACCTTGGGGTTAATTTTTAAATGTACTTGTACAAAGTTGCAGCAAAGAAGTAAAAGAGGCGCTTGAGTTGTTATCAGGGTTCCCAAAGCTCAATAGTAATGGAAATGATGTTGCCACAGACAGAAGAGAGGGTGGGGTGGGTGTGGGGGTTGTTTCAGGAAATATGTCAAACAAAAGGCAAGAGATTTTTCCTACAGTCCAACATGGAAAGTAATGAGTTTTTAGCTCACTGAGAGGAAACTGCAAATAATGAACACTTTAATATTTAATGTATTGTTTCAGATTATTGTTGTTTTCTATGTGTAGGTTCAACTTTGAGCACCATATTTCACTCCAATAAGAGTTATTATAATGCAGAAAGGAACAATAATTCAATAGGAGTGTGTCTGAGGGCAGAGTAATGGTGATACATGACTTCTTGCTGGGTTTTCCTGCAAGCTTGTTAATGTTTCTGCCCGCCAAACACTTGATGTGACAGAGTGTAACATAGCCAAGTGTTAGTAATTACATGTTCAACATCATATGGAAAGGGCAATAGAGGATGAATTTGTGTCTGGTAGGGGCGAGACAAAAGTGTGACTAAGGGTCATCTAAACTTTTTCCTGAGGAAAAAAGTCAAAGAAAAAAAAACAAAACAAAGCTTTTCACTGCATGCTGCCACGATGACACACATTTCTCCCCACACTGACGTACTATTGTATATTTGTCAGCAATTTTCAGCTATCAAGGCTTTGCCCTGTGATCCAGATGGAACGAGGAATCAAACAAGAATCCATCTCACAAAGTTGTTCAGTCATAAGCCATACAATCACATTTCTGTGAAACGGCACTCAGAAAAATCTGCTGCTGCAGCAGCTCCCTCTTGTTCAACTCAGCGGATGTCTGGTCGCTTAACGCAAAAGGAACTATCTACCTTATGTTGTTAGGTAGTGTGTGAGACAACAAGTTAACAAAAGTGGTAAGATACACAGTTTAAACAGTGGGATGGTTTAGAGATGCGGGGAAGTGGCGAATTAGAAGAAGAGAGGACATCCTGTCGACATTGGTGACCTTTGACCCAGGATATCCTACTTAAGATACCAGCCTAAGCTGTGTATTGCCAAGGCCATGGCATTTCCTCTGCTGCTCAGCTGTACCAAGGTTCCCCTTTGATTATTCCATTCTGCGACTGACTTGCTTCTCCTTATGTCTCATAAACTGGAGTTATCAGCACACTGGCACAAATATCAACTTGTGAAAGCTGATCACTTTGATCTGTTTAGTGAAATGAGACTTTTATCCATGATGAGTTTGATTGAGAGACCAAACCCAGGAACATGTGTCTTATTTCTGTGTTCTATGCTCTGATCCTTTGGATTGGATCAATAACCATAGGAGCTACACTGTTATTTGTGTTTGCTTGTGTGGAGTAGACACAGCAGCTTCAGAGCTCCGGCTCTCATTAGCATTGCTGTAAACATAACATCTGGTTGGAGTAAGCTGGGGTCAACATCAGATGCTGGGGCTGGGCCTGGAAAAGTGAACAAAACACACTTTTTATTTGCATAGCTGCTGGCAGGTCAGTCTCACCACCGCTGTGTGGGTCTGGGCTATGCAGTTTAAAGTCAAAATAATGAACTTTGTGTTAGTACACAGTCTGATTGGTTCAACTATGGTTCCCAACCTAATTTTCTCTAGGACCCCTTTACCGTAATTACCTGTCTTTCCTTTCTTTCATTTTGTAGCTTGTCACAACAAATGATCCATTGTTGCAGATTCCTGTTCTTCAATAAAACTGAAATTAGGGGAACTTTAACTTATAGCTTTACTTTTTGTTTTATATATGAATATAGAAAAGTAAGGTTATTAGGATAGACATGAACTACTTTACTAATATGGTATCAAATCTCATTTTATTATAAAGTATTTTTCTGACATAAAGTAGCTGAAGATGCTTAACCTAAATTCATACACATTATTCGTACATGAACTGTATCATTCCAGGTGAACGAAATGTCCAAATGATGAACAACTTAAGTAGATATACTCAAACTCTTATGTCTGTGTACATGATCTTAATCTTAGAGTCACTCTGAGTCTGGGAAGTGAGTGGATCCGCAGTACTCTTTGGAAACCTGTTTGTGTTTCAGGAACACATTGGAAAACGCTGGTCATGTACAGTACAGTACCTGTAGAAATGTAAAGCTTCATGTTTGCTGTGTATAGTTATAGCATCATTCCCTAAAAATGTAGTTTTCAAACATATCTAAAATCATACAAAGAAGTGCTCTGAGGATGTTGCAGCTGGTGAAATGATAAAACCAGTTTTTTTTTTTTCAAGAAATTGCTCCCATGTGCCCTTGTGGACCATTTTGTTTAGTATTTCTGAAGTGATCAATACTGGTGAATATGGTGAAGACTGCTAAATTTCAGCCTACTGCTTCTTATAGAACTCCAATAGGGTTAAATACAGAGAAAAATGTTCCAAGTGAGAATTACTAAATATTCTATTTCCTAGAAATTGTGATATGTTCATCCCTGTCTTTGGCACTAATCATCACCATGGTGAACAAACAGGCTCTCCAAAAAAATATGCCCAAAACAAATATAACTCTTTAACACCATATCATCAGCAAAACAAAGTATGTCTTGCTCTCTGACACCTAATTTGCCACCACATGGTGCTGTGTTAACAAGTTATGTTCTTTACTGCTGACTTTTTCACACAGAAATGTGTTTTAAAAGTGAAAATTATGATAAAACGTTTTGTATTATTCAGATTGTTTTATGCTTTTACTGGAATGCTTTTATTCATTTGAATTGCATGACTTCAACATTATAACTTAAATGTGTATTTGTAAGTACCTATAAATAATACAACATCTGGAAAGTTCTCTTCATTAAGATTAGGTAAGGTTAGCTGATAACTTCACACCCTGAATGACCAGGTTATTCCATCAATGTATTTTTTTTTCCCCTGGTGGCACGGATATAATCCATATTTCATTGAGCACTTATTGTGAAAGACTGGTTTAGGGAGCACAAAACATCATTTTCACACATGGATTGGCATCCACAGAGTCCAGACCTTAATCCTATTGAGAATATTGAGAATGATATACAGGAGAAAACTGTGTACAGTAGTTGGACTCTTATCATCATTAATGGAAGAGCTTGATGACAAATTCATTTAATGCTGCTGAAGCTCAACAAAACACCATAATAATGAATACATACTGTAAGCAGAGCTAATGGCTGTCCAACAAAATATTAGAATGTCTGACCTTTGTTTTGGTGGCAACTTTTGTCGGCCAGGCAGTGTAGGGTATAGGTAAATAATTCACACTGAAGGTTTCAAGCAGCTGCTGATTAAAAAGAGATAGTAAAAATAGAAAGAGTGAAACAGGAGCACTGATCTTGAAGGTGGTACTGTTTCTTAAAATTGAAGTGTATTACAGAGGAGTGTGCAAGACTGTCCATATCAGACAAGCAGCATAATAAAAGCAAACATTCCTAAAACTTGTGAAATGACTTGGGAAATTATGTTATAAGGATAAACATGATGCATGTAAACAAAGATAAAGCACAACAGAGACTAAAACTGGTCTGATGAGCCCGTGTTAACTCCTACAATGGACCAAAACGTACATTTTCAGAGTTTAAATGAGTGAAACTGCTCAGAGTAAGGTGGAATAAAGAGCCTACACAAAAAAGTGGTTCTGTGTCAGAGGCTTCAACTCATGCATGATGTAATGAATCGCTTATCCCAGCCTGTTTAAACCGGGTTCAAAGAGAAACCCTGCCTGCACTTATTTTTCCTGACTTGTGACAAACTGCACAGGAGTCATATTTCATATATTTCTGTGCACTCAAGTGCATCCATGTCTCTCATTTTTAATCCGAGCCTGCTTAGTGACAGTTTTATGATAGTTACACCAAAGACATGTTTACAGTACACACTTGTTATATAATTCCAAGGGCATCTATATTTCATTTGGAGCATCTATTTTTCAATAGACTGGAGTGCTCTGCGGCCCAGAGGTGTTGCTGCTGTGTGTCTGCAAGGTGTTTGGTGACAGCATGACATCGGACCTTTTCACTTGTGTGTGGCTGGAAGATGATTCAGTCTGGAGGGGAAAGATTAGTCTTCATATTTGGGTTTTGCTGTCGGCCACTCTTCCCCTGTTGTGAGGTTAAAATGTAATCCTCTTTAGATATGCAACATGACCAAGAAAAAAATAAATAACTGCACGTTAACTCAAGTTCATCCCCATTTGGGTATCTTTCTATGTTTAATGATGTAATTAACACAGTTTGCTGCCCTGAGGAGAAACATGGAAATTTTCAACAATGATAAGATTTGACACAAATTAAATAAAATGTTTTCAGTCTTTCTGCAAAGCTAACTGGATATTAGTGTAAGCTGATATGCTTCCGTTTTGCATGTGCATTTTTAAAAAACTGATGGCTGAGTGCTATATTTCAAACCTAATGTCGCAAAGGTGTTTGATATGAGACTGCAGCATGTGAGCTAAAAAGGGAATTCACACCAGGATAGTACGTGGGACTTAGTTGGATCGGGCAGGGATTTAAAATTAAGAAGAAAAAATAGATTTTTCACCTTCTTTTGGTTTGGTTTGTGTTCAAACTGCACTTAACTTGAGCGAAACAAACCGCCTGAGGAACGTCACACAGCTAAAACAACTATTTGTTGTTTTGCAAATAAAATGTCAGATTAAATATCACGCAGGCAAATATTTCTTCAGTGTGGGTGGGCCTCAGGGACTTTTTCCTTTCTCCTTTTTTTATTTATTTATGAGAACATGTCAAGTTTATTGAGACGTCCCGCAGGAGTATTGCAAACCTTGTGCATATTGCGAGGACAGTTTTCATCACATGTCTGCCGCAGCCAATGAGAGAGCTCTGCTGCTGGATCTGAGATTCAGGATCAGAGAACACAGCTGAAGCCAGGGATGGTGGATGATATCTGGTTTATGCAGCATTCTCCCAAATAATTGAATAACGGCCCCCATCCAAGAGCAAAATAACACACTGCAAGGAGGTGGTTGAGTTGTTCGGTGTGATTATGTGTGTTTAAAAACAGACATTTAAGCAGATCAGACAAGTTCTGCTTAAAATTGAGGCCCATTATTTACTGACTTTCTTATTATATAAATTAAACCGATGACAAAACCTTTTCAGTACGAGGTTACATTTGCATGATGAGTTAACATGTGGGTTGAGTCCCGGCTCATACAAACAGTCAGGTTGGCTCAACATTTTAATTGAAGATATCAGTCGGGTTTGTCATTGTAAAGCATTCGGGTTGATTCAGGCGGGTGAGATTGAATCTGTGCAGGACTCTGATCTGGAGATTCTTAACTGACTGAATTGTGCTGAACATCCATGTTTTGGGTCACATGTTGTTTGTTTTGCTTTTCTTCCAACACAAAACATAATCTGCAACACTCTTTGCTTCTTCTTGACATTTTGCTGCGGTTGCAAACGATTTAGTCCAATCACAACCGAACTGAGACTCCTGACTTTTAAGTGGATCAGTTTGCTTCTTTGGTCCGCATCAGAGCACAGTAAGTGTTCATACTGCGGCAAAGGAATCCTCCCCGTATTCAAGCTCAGTGCTCAGAAGATAAATTTGCGCTATGAATTATGGTCCAATGTGGAATTGTCCACAGTTTCCACACTGGTCTCACCTGTGTCTGACTTGGTTCTGACTGTGTTTTAGCTTGGTCCGAAACTGGGGTCCATTTAGCCAGCACACACAGGCTTTTTAATTTCCCCTGTTTACGTCCACATCAACTTGGCCCACCTAAACTCCTTATGGGGCTACAGCCAGTCCTCATGAGCTTAGCTTATGTAACTGATACCACATGGGACCTGCAAAATTTGCCCAGTTTAGGCCCATCTCCACTCATGTAG
>JBAMIG010000012.1:21373250-21385039 GCA_037177335.1 Kiunga ballochi | reverse complement strand
AAACTACAACTAACACAAAGAAGACTAGCTAAGACAATGACCCAGCAATAGATCAGAAACCAAGGAAGCACAAATGTGTTCTAAACTGAACAAGACAGGTGAAATGTGGTGTGTCTCAACTCAGAGACTGCACACTTTGAAGTGCGGACTTGTAGACTGCATATGTCATACGGGCGTGCAAAGTGCTGTCCCAATTCAAAGTGTGCTTCAAATGTGCTCTTTGTTTGGGGCTGAATTAGCTTAAAACAAGTGTACATGCTATGTATCCTTCATGGTCTCCAATCACCCAGAATTCATTGCTCGGCAGATAGAAATGTTTAAGCAGCAGTTCATGGATGTTTTAAAAATAAATAAACGTAAACACGTATTAGTCCTAGTAGAAAGCGGGGACGGCAATGTTTCTCATGAAGACAAAGGTCTTTTCCATTGGTAATTAGCCTTGTTCATGTTAAAACCCTTCATCACAAGGATGTTATCCTATTATGACTCCTTTGGAAATGTTTCGGAAATTGTACTTTGTAACTTCATAATAATACGGCCACATTCATAGTCATTGGAAAGATTATTTAGATAAAGCACATTAACCTGTCATTTAGACTACAGAATGAGGTTTTCAGGGGTACACTGCCTGTTCTCCTTTTTCCACGTTGTTTTCAAAAATACCAAATTTCATGGATAATTGTAAGAGACATCACCTATCAAGCAGGTTCCTGTCTCATTCTTTATGCTGAATAACCAGAAGCTTCTTGGGGCCTTAATGGACTGTGGTAATAGTTAAAGTGTTCATGAGTCCCGTGGCCAGTGTTTGGCCGTTCCTTCACCCCATCTTCATCAGTATTCACCTCTTTCCCTCTCCTCTCCTTCATTCTCTGCAGACCTGAGAACAACCAGCAAGGCTGACCGCTTCACTTAAAGCCAAGTCCTTTGAGGACCAACCACAGTTTACCGCCCAAATGGACGGATGTAACAGTGTTTTCAGCCTAGTTTCCTCTTTCTCTCCTTTCTTTCCCATTTCTCTTCATTAATCATGTTTCATACTTTTCCCTTCACCTCCTCACATTACTCTTTCACCTTTCCCCATGGACACATTAGGCCTGTTTAGCTATGCATCATCAAGTGCACATTTATGGATGTCGTTGTCCTTCCCTTGCTGTCATCTCTGGCTTCTTCTCCTTGCTTATTACATCTTCCACTACTATGCAATGAGCAGATTTCTGTAATCTGTGATATTTTATTTCATGCTTTCTTTTTTTCTCCAGAACACTTTGGGGTAAGACAATCATCCATCAAGATTTTTTACTCTCAGAACAAAATGACTAGATAAAAAGCCTGTGATATGTGCAGCTTTCTATATGTTATTTTGAATAAATTCCTGTCTGTGTTAGACAGTGTCATATTAAGTGAATGTTCTCTTTGTGTACTTGCACAGGCCTAACTGGAAAACATTGTTTCTGTTCATAGTGCTGTATTCCCAAACCTTCAC
The DNA here is from genome assembly GCA_037177335.1 of Kiunga ballochi. Classification (NCBI taxonomy): domain Eukaryota; kingdom Metazoa; phylum Chordata; class Actinopteri; order Atheriniformes; family Pseudomugilidae; genus Kiunga; species Kiunga ballochi. The sequence goes on along the minus strand of JBAMIG010000012.1, from coordinate 21,383,556 downwards.
TTGCTTGGATCTCATTTGTGGATGTGCTTCAAACATATGCATGAATGTAGAGGCTGTATGTGTGTTGTTTGCTGAAACTTCTTTGAAGGTATAGGAATAAATAAGTGAACTTAAAGAGTGTTCCTTTGTTGGTAAGGCAAAAAAGCGTTTACTCTGTCACTTCTGCTGTTTGAACAACTAAAAACAGCGGACCAAGTTGACAGCCTGAGCTAAGGCATTTGCAGTAGATTACCAGAGCATGAGACCCAAACCTTCAAGTGATTGTGCACTCACTCCTAAAAGGCTGATGTCCATTTTTATTTCATCACATCTGAGCAAACCCCACACACTTGTGATTTGCAATTTACTTTGTGGAACACATTTCCATTATCTATCTTCACCCTTTAACTCATTTAACTGCAGTATGCAGGAGACGAAGGAACTATACGTTTTCAGAGTCTAAAAAGGAAGGATATTGGGCTTTTCAGAGAAGAAATGCAGTGAAATGTACATAATCATTTTGGGAATATTTCAACAACACAATTTGTTTTTGTTATGTTTAAATTAAACACTAAACACTAGTGATTTCAGAAATTACATTTACACTATTTGTAACACTGCCCAAGAAATAAAGAAGAGAAACAACTTTAAAATCAATAGGTTTTGTTAAGAGGAACAGTCATAAAGAACATAAACTTCTATATTTGCATTAATCCTAATAATGTTTAACAATGCATTTGGCCTAAAACCACTCTGTTTGTATTATATTTCTCCTTTAATGAGATTTTCAGCCTATTTCCTTGAGTTGGGGATTTTACAAATACAAATAAGTTCTTTAATGATTGTGGACCTAAAGTACAGATTTTCTGCTTTAATTTGAGGGCATTCACATTCACATTGGAGGAGTAACAGCTGTTTAAAATGCAGAGCCCTTAATTTCAGACAATTTGCTCAAAAGCTATTTCATGGTTAAGTGTGTGCATGTCATTTGTTCTTTCTTGATCAGTAGGCTAAAGGTCTGGTGCCTGACTACTACTGAAATAATTATATTTGGATTGTGTGGCAGTCAGCCTTATGGATTTGAAGGATCACTCAGTGCGAGTAATACAGCTCATCATTAAAATCCCCCTAAAACTGGAAAGGGTACCATATGTTCTGAGAAAAATACATACACAAGCATAGAGCATGGTAGAAGTGGTTATTACAGGATCATTTGTGAAGTAAAATCCTCTGTTCTGCTAATTGGAAAACCTTGAAGGTTTATCATCATCAAAGTCTACATTAAAGCAAAGACTTCATAAAAGTAAGCGGAGATCATTAATAATACAAACCCTTAGAAGTCCAAAGAAAAAAGGCTACATAAGGTTTGCAGAAAGTCAGGGAAAAACTGAAGTGGCTGTTCTACAATAAAAGTAAGACTGACAAAATCAGAGGAAACAATACAAAAAAAAAAGCTCAGGAGATTTGTTTTCTAATTCAAACAGTTCTCTGATGGCTGATAAATCACAATTTTACTACCCAACTGAGTTACAGTTGTTGTTTTCTTTTACTGAAAACAGCTCTGAAAGCAGAAAGTCTGACAAGCAAATATTCAGAGCAGAGTCACTGTAAAGGCCTGCCAAAGTGTGAAAAAGGAGGAAAATGTCACCCAAAAAGAATAATAAAGACTTTGTCAATTTGGCCATCACAATTCAGAAACCTAAAGTGAGCTTTTGACATAATTACAAACTGTTTGATTTATATGTGAATAGATTTACATTGAATTCTTCACTTTAGTTTCATATTCAGCGTAAATAGTCATTTAAATTTGGTTTTGTTTCCAGTTAATTTGAGTACACAGCACTTGAAATATACTTGGCCCTCTATACTGTTTAGATTAACTGGATTTATTTAGCAGAAATAATTTCTGCTGGAATTTGTGTCGAAGGAGGGAAACGTTGAGCTGATTCTCTAGTATATTATACATTAAACCACATTATGCATTGTTAAAGACATTAGGCTGCTACACTCTGTTAAATGAAGCAGAGCTATAATCCAGGCTAGATAAGCTTGTTTGTGTCATACTGAGTGGTGCGAAGATGCAGGGGTGTGAACCTAATTCCAGGCAAGAGGCAGGAAGCTGAATGAATGCAAGATGATCCGGATTTATTGCAAGGAATGATGGAACCAAACAGAACTAATACAAATGATGGCAGAATGTTAAAGTAGATTAATGAACCAGCAAGGAGAACAGAAATGAGGGAGTATAAATACACAAAAATAAACAAGATGCAGGTGGAATAGATCATTTAACTGAAACCAGGTGAAACCAATTATCAGGAAATAATGAAGGCAGACTGAATCACAAAGCAAAGTACAAAGTACAGTACAAAAAACCCCCCAAAAAAACGGAAACTAAACAAACTTACTCAAACTATAACAGTTGGATTAATTTTTTTATTACAGGACTGAAAACACATATTTTGAATGTCGACCAATAAATAAACCATGTACACAGTTATTAGATAAGTTGTATTTATGAGGGTTTGCTGTATTAGTGAATCACTGCAGGGCTCTCGGTCAATCCAAGCCTCAAACCCAATATATTTTAAAAGGTCAAATTTATGTTTTGTCTTTCTAAGATGGACTATTAGTCTACAAAATTATTCTCCAACGAAATAGAAATTATTAACTTGTACATGTGACTTATTTATTTTCTCCCATAAACATCAGACTTAGACTGTTAGTGTCTTGATCTGTTGAGGATCCATCTTTCAGTAACCACAGCCTCCCGGATATTGTTCAAACAGGTGTAATGTTTCCCTTCACCACAAATCCCATTTAAGAAGGACCCAAGTGGAACTATTGATCCCCCATCTATTGGGTCTGCAAAGAGTCACTCTAATTTCATCAGTCCTACTCAAGCCATAGGAGTTATGGACCTTTTCCACCAGGTGCGTGTGCCGCGCGTTACGGCAACAACTCAACCACCCAGTTTTAGTGTATGGTATGATTCGCACCAGGCGCTCCGCAGTGTGTGTCAAATGTGTCACAGAAACACTTTGACACAGCTCTCTGCTAAATATAGACGCCAGGTCCATTTTTGATGGAGCATGCATTCAAAACATATCTACAGACGAGTCAAACAAGAATGTAGAGCATCTGGTCAATTTCAAAATAAATTTCCCTTAAACTCTGAAAACATTACAACTGTGTCTCAATCACACTAACACTTTTTTACGCACTATATTTAAGTGCGTAGTTTATTTACACTGACATTTAAGCAAAAAAAATCAGTGCACTGAAAGTACCCAGATGCTGCTCTAAAATTAGCCAAAAATGTAGTGTGAAACAATAAACACTTTGCGCACTAAACCGACGCCATCTTGCTGACATCGCAGAAAAGGAAAGTGCTGGATTTTCCAAATAATGGCGGCAAACAATACTGCAGCGGAGGCTAATTTGTAGATGTGACTATGAAGTTATTTCATTAAGGTTTTCTAGTATACCGCAGCTTGCTACATATTTAATGTTGTGCTTAAGATAACTCATGAATCTGATCATTTGTTTGAGAGTGCCAAACCCTATCCATGAAGTGGACACAAAATAATGACTTTAGCGTGCAGCAGAATAGTCCAACCAGTCATACGTCCCTATTGATAAGTGTCCAACGTCCAGTATTTAATTTAAGAAAGCACTTATCCAAGATAGTGCGCACTACAGAAAATAGTGTGCACTGCACACTATGCACTATATTCCAGTGCACTACTGTATTACAGCCGTGTACAGCACATTATTATTGATGACACAAGTCAAAAGGCAGTTAGTCAGGAGCTTTAAGGGGACTTTTTGTAGTAATTGTGGATAATGAGACATTTTTAGACAAATAGACGCCTTAAATCATTCTCATAAGGTTAACAGCAGCAACAAGGAGACGTGGAAACAGATATCAGCCATTTTGAGAGTCAATGTTGAGTTTAACATGCTTATTAAAACATAAAAATCTTCATTTCTATACACATAACCCATTAAGCTGATACTCTCCTGGTGTGAATTGGCATGGCCCAGAGGTTGGAAACACAAACACATTTGGGTCTAAATCAAACTGCTATGTTTACTAAAACTAAATCTAACATAAATAACTCTGCAGCATTACAAATACTGTTTTTAGGTCAGTGCTTTTATTCTTAAAAGATCCTTTTAAATATATATAAAAATAATTACTGAGTTTAACTAGACAACTACTGCATCCATCATCTTTGCTGTGTTTCAATAAAAAAATGCTAAAATTCACTTATTTACGTTGTGAAATTCTGCATCATTTTGGCTTCCTGCTGGAGAAGAAACTGTTAAGGACACATTCTTTAAGAAGGCAGGCTGCCATGTGTGACTGTGTGCCTCCTGCTTATTTAGCCAGACTGATCACAAACAACTTACAAACACATTCACATACAAACTTTGTGTTAAAGCAGCAAACACACACAGACATGCTGTATATTGAGTCCAACTTTGACTTTGTTTTCTTTGTGGAGAACTTGCTAAAGAAGAGTAAACGTAAAGACCATATGACATATTTATCTAAAGCTATTTATCGTCTTCAATACTTAGACAAGCCTTTCAGTTAGAAATGCACTATAAACAGTTATCATTAGTGAAAAACACGCTGTTTGATCCATGAGTACCACAAAAGCCAGCTGAATGCCATCAGCATTTGTCCCACTTGCTACTTCCTCAAAAAAAAGGTTTACTGCAAATATGACAACAAAATGGTATCATTTTGTTCCCATGGGCGTGATTGGGGACAGCTAACAGTTTGTTCTCCATGCATCAGCCAAGCAGGACTTCCATCGTGAGGGGCTTTGAGAAATTTTGCATGATTGGTCGAATATTTCAGGTGAGCATTGAGAAAGGCGAAAAGCGTGAAGCAGAGAATTGCTGCCTCAGCATTTTTGTTGATGTATGATTGAATGGATAGTTTTAATAAACAGCTGATAAATAAGGTGGAAAAGTAGGGGAAATGTACATGTGTCACTTAAAAACAATCCTATTATGAAATCACATCTGTGTCCAGTGGGCGCTATCCTGCTGACAACGCCAAGATGTGGTTGGTGGGATGAGTCAAAATATGCTAGTTAGAAGGCCACAGGTTCAAACGATACACATGAACAGATGTATTTTCATTTAAGTGCACTTACTTAGTCTTAAAAAGTGTTGAAAATATACAAGAATAAAAGAACACAGAATAAACTATAAAAGTTTAACATTACTCTTTTACAGATTAACAATGGGCATGCCACCAACAAAACAACCTGCCAAACCGAATAAAGGTTAGCATGCAAAGAAAAAAATTAAAACAATGCAAAACAATAATGTAAAGACAACATAAATAAACATACTATCAAAATACTAAAACAATCAGGCTGTATTAGTGGCGTAATAACAGGCACTGCACAGGGCCTAGCCATGAACTAGGTTACCATGGAGATTGCGTACAGATCTGATATGTCAGAAGCTGGAATCAGAACCACCACAGCTAATGTGAGAATGAGCCAAAAACTATTTAGCTCATCAGATAAAACCCAGTGAGACGAAGCAGGATGTAGTTGTCCCTCAAAAACAGATTGTGTCAAGCAAAACAAAAGACTAGACAACCTGCCAGTGAGGCTCTCCCACTTGCAGGAAGGAAGAGCCGCAGGCGCATCAGATTTCCAGATGATCAGTGGGAAGTGTAATTTGGTTTGATGTCAGGTAACTGCTGCTGGGCTCAGGCAAGCCGGCCGACTCAAAGGTGAAGATGCGTGCTTCAAGCCACTCCTGCCACAGCCGCCACGAACAGCAGACCGCCACAAATCCCAGATGATCAGAAATACAGGGCAGAGTCAGCCACTGACACACAGCAGAAGGGATGAAAACACTTGCTGAGGGCCAGATACCTGTCCTAATATATGCTCTGCCTGCTCTGCCCAGCAATTACTACAACAGCTGATGTATGCAAAGCGGGAGGAGGAAAATCTGTCTGACTTCATACCTAAAAAGCTGTGTCTCATGTAGGAAAGCCACACGTTGTTTAAGAAAAGCAGCTTTAATAAATTCAATATAAGACTCAGTTCAAAAGGCCTTTGCCACATTTTTTAAAAATGTTTGGCTTATGCTGTCTTTATTTATGGATCAGTGCCATAAGATCCTTCATTGTCACTGTACACCTCCTTCTACTTGCTACTGTTCTTCTGACAGATGATGCAAGAGAGAAAATCTGTGTTTTTGTCTGATGGCAAAGTTAGCCACAGGGGAGCTCACATTTGACTAGAAGTTGTTGAAAAAGTTGCAGCAAAACTTGGAGAAACATTTTTATACCTGCTGGATGAATTCACATATGTGAAAATCCACAATGTGGTTCCATATATTGAAAATAAATATATTTACCAACATGTCATGGTCTGCAAAAACTTTTCTGGAAAACAGGGGAAGACATTTTTGACATTGACATGCTTTTCCATGAAAACAGTGAGAAAATGTTTGCCATGAATTTAATCAAAAGATTATTCACATTCATCATGTTTGAAATATGTTCCTTTCAAATGTTTTTTCATTTTATTTTTCAATTATTTTATTTTAAAAGGCAGATTATGTCACAGCATTGTGTCAGGGGATGCAACACTGAAAGGTTTAATGTGCAGAGGACTCCGTTGCATGTCCCTCAGCTTCTGACAACATATTGTGTCCCCAAACCTTAAATTAACCTAATTTCATCTCTTTATTTGACAGTCCGGAATGAAACGATGGGTTTATTACTAGTAATGATTGCTGGTTCATGTATACCAGTACCAGTCGAATGGTAAAATAATATGGAAATTTGCCTTTTGCTAGTTGAGTTTGTTTTAACAGTGTAAAACATTTTGTACACTTCTGCTGCATGTATTTCTTTGACGCTGAAACAACCTGAATGGCCAAAGTATTTGTGGGAGCTGGGTTGTAAATACAGAGAAATATGCAGTAATCTGTGAAACAAAACTTACTTTTCTCCTGACTCACATTTATGAGAAAAGTTAATCAATATGCAAATGACAGCATAAAGTTGCACAAAGTGCCGCTGGAGTTTTTAATCTGCTGCAGGGATTAATGTCGTTTCACGTTTGAAATGTTTCCACTTCTGCACTTCAGTTTGCACATTAATACCATCTTTGATCTGGAAGTCCTTTGATTCATAACCCTGTTTCTGTTTGCTGGTCACAGTGAATGTGTGAAGCTGTTTGTACAAAACTGTGGAAATACTCATTTGAGGATTCTTTTTTCTTGCAATTCAATAAAACAAACAAACAACATACATCGTAGGGTAGCAGAGGAGGCTTTATTTTCTCACAGACCATTAAAAATCAAACTAATGTGCCATGAATTTCTGTGTGAGCATATTAAATTCTCACAACTTTTGGGGTGTTAAGGAAAGAACCCTCAACTTGGAGGCTCATTATGGTAGATTTCTGACCAGTATGATATGCACTATACTCTCATCTCCTCTTACCACTACAATCTATTTCTGCAAGTTTTGCCTCAGGAGCCACCCAACCACCAGATCCTGTTCCAAAGCCTCCTTTAATGTAACACACAAATTATTAAGAACAACAGCAGTCTTTATCATGGTTTCGCCTTCTTTATTGTGTTTTTGGTTTCCAGTCTTATTTAGTATTTTCTCCTGGGTTGTCGGTTTTTTTCCCCTTTATTAGTTCACCTGTTCATTCGTTTCACTTATTTCCTGTGTATTTTCACCCTCTGCTTTACTGTTCATGTTGCTGGTTCATTAGTCTTCATTCAGTTGTGTTAGGCTCCCTTTGCTTGTAGTTCTTTCATTCTATCTGCATCCTGCCTGCATTTGGGTCCATACCTTCTCCCACTACATGTCAGACTTCCCCAACATCGCATAGTTAAGATAAAGTCTTTTCTTTTCTCATTTCAACTTTAATTATTGATTCAAACATCATTGATCAAACTAGCTAGTACAAGGCTCATTGTTGTGTTTGCACCAATTGGTGAATTTATTTCAGCTAATTCATGTTGGACACTTTGCATCCCACACCACTGCAGACCTCTAGAACAGTGCCAGGCTGTGAGGTCAAAGAGAAACAAAACAGAAATTGAAAAGGTAAGTTTTGGAGCCACACAAATAGCCAAATAAATGGGGTGCATGGTGCACAGGAAAAATATTCCAATCACTGCTTTGACTGTTGGCCAAACCTCGGCATCCTCACCGTTCTCTTTTCTACATTTCCCTTTTTGTCTACCTCTTGTTATCTAGTATAGGATAAAATGCTATAAAAATGTGACCAGTAACCACATTTAACACATTTCACTCCTGTAAAATATGGATAATTTGTATTCAAGTTTTTATTGTAAAGAGGGACAGCAAAGGGCAGCAGCATGGAGCATAATCTCAGCTTGACTCAAGTTAAACAGGTTTTGTAGAAGAACAGAATGATGTCAGCAGTGAATGCACCAAGGCCTGTAAAGCTCCTGCAAGGTCACAAAGCCAGGTTCACTTGGTCAGTGTTAGAAATCAGTAGGCGGTGAAAAGTGACAACCTTTGCTGATGAATAACTGAGCTGTCTCTTAGAAGCCTGTTTACAATTACAGCCCAGTGTGATTTGAACTCGTGCAGAACCAGATTGAAAAGAACCAGTTTGACTGTGAACTTTGTGTTTACAATTTCTTTTGCACTGTCACATGTTAAAGCTAAGCATATAGATCGACTGCAAGGAAACGTGACTATTGGAAGCTGTTTATGTGCAGACCACACAAACAAATATCAGACATACGCAGATCTGTTCCAAAGGCTTGTCAAACAGTATGTGACACTTTACATGCACTCTACTTTGAATTAAAATGCCGTCTTTATTGAGATGCTCAAGAAATGAGACCTGCAAGCAGCTAAGTTTTCTTTCCAACCTGGTGCTTGTGTTTATCATCCGTCAGTCCTCTATTGTGATCTCTTTACATCTGCACTGGCGATAAATCTGACTCCAGTGCTGCAGTGATGCTGTTGTGTTTTCCTCTGATTATTTGGCAATAACGATAATCTATCATGTTGAAAACAATTGTGACCATGCTGTTTTGATAAATGGAGCATTATTTTGTGTCCCATTTAAACATACTCTTTAGTCAGAGTTTAGGTGGCACATAATTCTAATTTTATAACAGATGACAATGTATTGTTCATGCTTCCCTCTCTTGGTTGTTTGGTATTCTCAAAGCATTTTAGACTTTAATAACCAGCAAGTCCTAATATGACATAGCTCAGTTTTATATCCATAACTTGTTTGTGCCATACGCCATGTCTGCTAAGCTTAGTTCACCCCACCATCCATAATTTCAAACTATAAACTTCACTTATCTTTCAGCACAGCTCATACTGTTGAGTTATAAAATTATCACCATCTTTTACAAATAAACACAGATATTAATACTTTTTATGGCTCCTATGATGCATCTCTCCATGCAGTCATTTAGATTTTCCTGTCTTTTATGAATAAATGTTTTAATTACATTGCTCTGTTTACAGGTCTTTTAACATTTACTCTATTGATAAATACACTGTTTTTTATTTCTTTACAAAAAGGATTTTTTATCACCAGTGTGCAGTTGATGCTAATTGTGCCAGAATTCCTGAGTATAATCAATAATCAATAATCAATCAATTACACAGTGAGGAAGTCCATGTTTTCATGTTTTCAACAGAAAATATATTTTTTTAGGGCAGAGCAGTCTCTGACATAACATTAAGGCAGATATGGGATATTAAAGGCCAAAGAAATCCTGTCAAAATGTCCGGTATTGATACAGGATCAATTATATGGAAAAAACTAACACAGTTGGGCAAGGTGGAATTATTTTAATGCTCCCCGTTAATAACCAGAGCAGTTTTTCATGAATAATGTAAAAAAAAGCAAAAAAAAGCGCAGCCACTGGAGTGAAATGAACAGAAAGTTACAGGCTTGTTGTGAGCACAGAGTTGTGCTTTTACTGTCATGTTTGATGTTGCACAATCCTGTGCCATGCCATGTTGGTGCCAAGTTGAAATATTTGTGTGTTGGCATATATATTTCCGATTCTACTGCAGAACGCAACCACAGAACACAAGTTAACACAAGTCCTAGTTCCACAAACCTGACCCGTTTCAGATGTAGCTGGGTAACTATGAATGTCTTTTTATATTGGTATATATGAACCCTTTTAACACCATATTATTACATATATTTATAATATTTACAGACATTAACGGACAATGTGGAGGTGTGGTTACTTCTATGAAGTCTATTAATTACTTCACATCAAAGGACATTATGTCGCTTCTACCAAG
>JBAMIG010000012.1:21347357-21366218 GCA_037177335.1 Kiunga ballochi | reverse complement strand
GGGAGGAAACACGTGACCAGTTAGTAACCTAGACGAACATAAAACTTTACTACCTAACTATATAAAAATATTTAGCTAGCTAATCTTTATATTTCAAATTAGATTTCGAATCATCTAATTAGTTTATTTATTTATTTTCTCCTGCCGGCAGTCGTGAGTGGTGGGGCAGTGCCCTAGCGCCCTCTATTGGCCAGCCGTCACTGAGTAATTTATGTCTTAATTTAAAAAGCTATTTTTATTTTAGCCATATTTTCTACATCTTCTAAACTACATCAGTTTTCTTGTCAGATTTCTACATTTTTCCATTATTAATGTTTTGTTTTTTGTTTTTCACTTCTTTAGGGGTGGGGGTTTTCTGGTTTGTGTAGTGGGGAAATGTACACAAATTTACAAGAGGTGTAAAAAAAAAACAAAAACAAAAAGCCAGAGCATGTAAGATGCAGCAGGGACCATGTTTTTGGCATTGTTGCTTAGTCTATTTGTCTTGTCAGAGATCCGTGCTGCCAGGTCTTCTAGTTTTAGCTCTTTTTTTTTTTCAAACTAGCTCACAAACTGAACTACAGGGGTTCAGAAAGCTAACTTATTCATACCAAAATATGCAATGTGATGGAGGGTGGTGTAGGTAAATACTTAGTCTAAATGAGTAATGGAGTGGAGACTATGGTGTGTGTGGTACTTTAAGACGATGTAAAGGCTTTAATACAGCAATGTATTATCACCCAGGAATTCAGTTTGAGAGTGAATTAAATACTTGAAGGTCAAACATCTGCTGAACACGTTCACACTCACAGCTTAAAGTTTTGGTTATAATCTTTTTTGTCAATCTTATCACACTAAATTACTGGAAATCGGATGAGATAGGGCTTCATAAATATACCTGGTTGCGGCAGTAATTGAGGTTGATAAAGTTTCCATTTATTGTCTCAGTTTGTTTGCGACTCAGGAGAGTTAAATCAGAGAGAAAAGACTGTCATATTTAGATATCTTATTAACTCTTAATCACCCAGTAAGGAACCAATTAAATAAAGCCTGTTTAAACCAGCCAGGATCCAATTAAAGCCAAAGGAAAAAATTATCTGGCAAAAGGGTCATCCTTCAGCTTTTACTCTTACCTCCCACCACAGGAGTTTTTCTCATCATCATCTGTGTGTGACTTTGTCCCATAATCATACACACACTTTTTACAATCACACACATACACAGACTTCAAACATATGCCCTACTAATGTACAATCTACACCCATCTCTTCCTGATTACCCGCAGCGATGCCCGTTCTTGTTATCTCTCCGTGTACCTCACCCTGTCTTATTCTTTATTCTCCTCCCCCTTTCCAGCACCCCTCGGAGACTGGAGCTCTCATTTGATGGCACAGCTGGGGACCAACAGCACCAGAGCACCCGCCCTAATACCAATGAAGTCAGCATATATAGGCCACCGTAAGCACACATTCCCATCGAGTGCTTTCTAATTAGAATTCAGTGATACTAAAGGTTTTCAGCCAAAGGGAAAGAGGAGCTCAAAGAAATAGGCGTCTATAGATAGAACAAGAAGAATGTCTAATTAAGGTCTTATTCTTATTCGAGTCTGATTGCATTGCAGCCTCCTCTCCTCCTCACTCTCTCCAGTTATGAAACCTGTACTGGCCTTTCTTGAGTCCACGTGGGCTGAGGTTTTATCTATCCAGTGGGGTGTGAGAAGATTGACAACAATGGGCTAAATGTGTGGGCAGGTGAGAGAATTATCTGTGTCAATATGAGAGAACATCACAGAGAAAAAGTAAATGAATGCATGTGTTGTGATAGTTCCTAAATGTTTTAGATTGTCTTCAGTTCTCAATGAGTAGAAATCTATATACAGAACTATTGGTATCAAAAAGATTTTGTGCCCATGGCATCCAACAAACATAGAAAGCATTCATAGTGCAACTCACCCACCACTAACAGCTGGTAAGAAACCTTTCTAACGGTAGGACCTTAACTGCTGCAATCCCTTTAGAAACGTATTAGATAACAAACAAAGTCTTGGAAAAAAGACAATACCTGTCTCATCTTATAAATGAGAAGAATCACCTCATCATGCATCACTCAGTTAATATGCTAATATGAAAGTATCTATGCTCTCTTTAATAAAAACAACAAGCTCTGAAGAAATGCTCCCAATGGATTAATTGGTCATTGAAGAGAACAGTCAGGCTTTTTGTCATGTGTAGAGAGTTTTCAGATCCATCTAACAACTTTTTTTCCAAATAGCAACAAATGAGCAACTTCATGGTGCAATTGGAGACTTTTAGAAACAGAATAGAGAAAACTGTTTAATATGTGATCCTATGCTTTAAATATATGGCTGATTCTTGGGGGGGGGGGTGAAACATTTGTCTTTATTTAATATGTCTTTAATGTTCTTTGTCAACTTGAGTTTTTGAACGTTTTTTTAAAAAAGCATATTGCAGTACCTTTCTGTTTACTGCTCTCGGATTTTTTAAACTATTATTCAATTTGAAGTGATTTACTTTGGAATATCTTTAATTAAAATCATGGAAACATATAAATGTTTTTAAAAAATGGCAGAGTAGAAAAGCGAGGCAGTCAGTAACCAATGAAGGGCGGGGCTTAGAAAAGAGCCATTTACAGCTGATGATCTGAATGACAATGTTAAAAGTCTTGACTTACATGAAAAGAGATATAAACTTTTATTAATCATTCCATCAATATATAGTAAATGATTGCAGATGGTAAAGGGAAATAATATTTATAAATAAAGAAAAGTCCTCTTTATTCATATCATCTCTGTTTCCTGTGGCCATTTTGAATTAGTTGTTTTAAACCAGTCAATTGCTCTAAAAAGTATCCCAAACTACAAAAAAAAAACCTCAATACAGCACACAAACATTTAGATTTAGATATTTCTTCAGGAATGACAGAGCATCTGAGCTGAGGAGCTGCACTGTTTTTTTTTAAATGATAGGATTTAGAAGAGACCATTTGGCATGCCATATAAACACAGACACAGTAAGGATGGCCTGATAATGGACGTTAAATACATGATTGTATTTAATGTTTGTGATATCCTTTCCCCTACTCCTGGGACATCTAATGGACTGAGCTGTCAATAATGCTATCTGATGGCAGAATGTACACTTATGATTGTGAACAGAACAAAATGTTACATTGTTATATTTTATGATGATATTCAGATGCTACACATCACTACATTATGACACTGTGTACTCTTTTCAACATGTATTTAAGAGATATTGGAGATGCTGGAGATAATCCAGGAATATCTTATGACAGGGGTTTTGTGTCTGTGATAGAATACATTTGTATGTGGGCATTGGCAGAGACAGAGAGAAATCTGATTGGACACTCGTGGGGCCACTTCAGATGATTGACAGACCAGTAAAAGACTGGATAGATCATCCTGTTGCACTAGTTTTAAAAAAGTAATTTTTTTAATAACTCGTGGTTTAATAATGTTGACATTTGGCTGCACATTTGTAGGATAATGATTATTTGTTCATAAATGCTAATGTCATGTGAGGCTATTACCTGCTATTAGCCTGAAGCTACATAGCTATGCTAATCCAGTTAGAATAGCCAATGCAACTGACTTTTTGTCATTTTGCTGAACCCTACCCAGAGTTTAGCTGTAGAAATGAGCTCAGCCAATAGGTTGCAGTGTGGAATGAATCCACTAATAATATTGGTAGCTGCACCAGTGCTTTAACTGCCAAGTGAGGCAAAATATGCTGATTTTAGTTCTCGAGATAAGTGTACATCCAGGACAAAATGAGAAAAAAAGGCTTTGCATTTGGAGATTTAGTTTTTCTCTGTTATACTCCTCCAGTTTATTGAAGTAGCGGGCTCTTCTATTCATTCAGCAGTAGTCAGTGCCCTACCACATCATAATATCATTACAGTTGTATCGCTCCACCTACGAAAGAGGCCCAGAAAGGCAACCAGTCAAGCATGTGATTCATAAGTCAGCAAAATGTTAATGTAATAACATTAATGTAAAAACAGTAGTATACTAGTAGTATTCTAACCCTGGTCCTCAAGTAGCCCTGCCCTGCATGTCTTAGAAGGAACTCTATTTTAACACATCTGATTCAAATTAATTAACTTTCTTATCAAGTTCTTTGTAGCCTGTTAACAAGTATTAATATATTACTTTATTACTTTTATTAAGTAATAAGGGGTACTTGAAAGGGTTGAGAAACACTGTCCTAAACCATTAAGCTGTTTGGGTTTTAATCTGAAACATGCCAATAACCTACTCGACTCATTTTAGTCAGTTACTATTACTACCTCTGCCATCCCTTCTAATTATTTTGTGCTTGTGTTTTGCTCCACATTCACAACATATAGTTAAGTAAGTCTGGAATGATCTTATCTCTGTAACAGAAGTTATTTACTAATGAGCATGCTTGTTGGTAGCCTAATGGATTTGACCTGTGGCATGAATGTCTTCCCACCATTCAACAAAACAGTATAAGAACTTTATGTTGGGATCCAGCTCTTGCTCTCATCAGACGCCATCCATGATTGACATGTGTTTTTATATTAGAATGTTATATTCATTGCTGTTTAAGACAAGGTCTGATGATTATTATGAGAGGCTGGTAATGACACTGAACAGCTAAGCTACTCAGCAGCAGAACTATTTTAATATTTTGACCCTTAAGTGTATCTACTAAGGTCACAATTTGCAAGTGGTAATTTGCATTGGCAATTTTGGATTTTGTGCGAGGAGAAGCGGCATCTTTTGAAGATATAAGATTTTTTTTTTTCTTGTTTACTTAAAAACATTCACAGGTGAAAACTGTGTTCTCTGCATTTCCTTGATTTGTTTTTGTCTCCTTATGACAATAACTGCAGTCAAGCATGCAGGATTATGCACACGTTCTTTGCACCTCATTTTGAGGCGTGTTAAATATAGGCACAGTTTCTGTGAGCAAAACCTCGTTCAGGTTTGATAGATCCCTTTGCAGGTCCTAAATAATAAAAATAAAAATAATAATTTGAACATTTTTCATAAAAAAGCTTTTGTTTAAATGCCCCACATTGATTGCAACATTAATACTACCTGGATTCAGAAGTGTTGTGAAAGATGCATCTCTGTGAGTAAACTAGTTGGTACAAATTTATGTGCACAATACCTTTGCATACGTTTAAAAAAAAAAAAACTATTGTAAATCCAGCCCTTACTGTTGGTGGCTGAAATTAGCATGGAATTAGGAAAAAGACAGGTGAAAACCCTGAGAAATGAGGCTGTTTGTCTGGGAAAAAGGTCTAGTTGACATTAGATTTATCTTCAAGCTTTTACATGAAGGCAAATTTATTTTAGTGCTGCTGACTTTAAGACACCTATGATTGCACTGATATCCCCCTCCTTTTTAGGCCTGGATCTGCAGCTACCAGTTCATCTTCTGCAGCATTCGGTTTTAACTTTCTTGTTTTCTTATTTCTAGTTAGTTAGTTCTGGTTTTGTATCTCTACCTGCAGCTCATCAGTCAGTCCAGAACTGCTAACCATCATCTTGCCACTCTCCAACATGTCTTGACCATCTTCTACCCTCAAAGATTTCAATTCAAAACTTATCCCTTTCTCGTGAGTTAATTTTTTAAATTACCCATGAACTTAACTGTTTCTGTCTCCTCCAGCAGTCTCTTTTTCTCGAGTAAGGAGCTCCACCTCTAGCTATTATCTAAATTATGTAACTGTTCTTGGATCCTGCGTCTGATCATACCTCAAACCAATAAACACTTATCATGCATTTCCAGCTAACTTCCTGCAAATGCTTATATTTTTAACCCATTTCAGTAGCTTTAGAAATACAAATACAAAATATGGCACACATATTCATGAGAGGGAGAAACTTTTGGGATCCTTTAACTTCACCCATTCCCGGTAATGTTCTGTCCTTGAGCCATAGTTGTTTGTACCCTGATGATTGCTGCACTGGCTTGGATGGACCTCATTTTCCAAGCTGTAATACATTTTCTGATGTCAGCAGTTACACGCAGCATTGTGGGTCTTCACACTGATAATTTAAATCTGATGTATTCCCTCTCCTTAACAAGCTCGCTTCATAAATTACATTAAGAAAGTCTCTATAAATCAACAGTGTATATCAAAATTGGTCTTATTTAAAAGCAGGCGTATCTTTTAGGTCTTGAGGTGCTTACAGTACTTTTTCCACATGTGATTTACTTTCGATCTGGTGTGTAATGAGGTAGATACACCAAAACCAAACCAGCACAGTGAGGACAATTTGTTCATTTTGGCTTGATCAAATATTGCTTTATTACTGTAGTTTACTTTTCTTCCATTAGTTCTGTTACTATTTGTTTTTTGTGTATTTTTATAATGATTTTCTGACTCTGTTACTCTCTGGAGCAAAAAAAAAACAAGGTTACATGTCAGTGGTTAGTATTTTTCAGTCACCTTTAACATCATTACTGACTTATTTTTCCTATCTGTGTTGATGGTACGAACACGTCAGTGACCCAGAACATGAGATTTGCAATTCATAGTGAAAAACATGGAAGGTGGTTGAACCTGTATGGAACTCAGTAACCAGATAGCTGTATTACTAAACCAAATCTGAAAAAAGTGCAGTTTGTTTAACTATAAATTTAAACAAACAAAAAAAATCCACATAGTTTTGGTTTTGATTCGGGGAGCACATTTCCTGTTAGCCATTTGGTATTTCCTGACTCTGCCCTGAATGGTAACTTATTTAAGTTAGAAAGTGAGTGGTTAGAGTGATAATTATCCCTGGTTTTACACTAATGAACACAAACACCAAAAGAAACCTATGAAGCATACATGTTTAGACAAATAGGTACTGTAATAAATTTAATGAAAGTTATTTTACTGAGATCAATAATCTTTAGTTTAGGGGTAGAAGGAAACTAATTAATTAAAAGTTTCATAATAGTTTGATCTAGATTAATTACAGTTTAATCAAATAACAGATGCCCCTAAACAAAGCTTTTTTTTTTCTAAATCAAAGTGTGTTCTAGTGGGCGTATATAAAATAGAGACAGATGCTAATATTCATTAAAGTTGAAGTGTTGATGAGAGAACTGCTTTGAATTTAATTTCAATACAAAACAGTAGAAAAGAGTAGAAAATATCTCTGGAAAAAAATTAAAGAGATGTAACATTAAAGTGACATTTCAGGTAAACAAACAGCCCAGGTTGTTCTCTAATTAGGACCCCACAACATTTTCCAGTACTTTGAACTTTCAACATATTACATATTACAGTCCAAACTCGTCTTTAAGAGCATTTATAGACCACCCGACAGCACAGGTGGTCCCTCGAGAAGTGGGAATTCTCTCAAACCATTGAGCCCAGTAAAACGCTGCTTCAGAAATAGTGACATGTAAATCCAGCAGAAGTGCTGCATCTTCTCATTTTCACACAATAATTTGATCTGAAGGAGTAAAATTTATGAAATTACTAACCTACTACTGGCCCACAGACAGGTGAGAGACAGCTGCATATTTATTAAACTGGTACAACGTAATTGGTTGCCGTTTGCAGGGTGACATGTACTGGTACATGGTTTGGGGGCAGGAGGGGAAAATGGATCTCCGTGAAGTGGCAGCATCACCTTGCATCGTCTTATACATAGGTGGGGGTTGCTAAAGTTAACAATTAATGCCTAACTTCACCAGTGTAGCATCAGTAGCATTATCTGGGGTGTTTATGTATCAGAGCTTGTTTTATTTTCAATTTTCTTCATTCTGCATTTCAAAGGTGAAAGATATGTAAACATAGATTTGTTAGCTAGCAATCTTTTTCTTAGACGATCTTTCTCTAATTGACTCATCAGTCCTCATACCAATTTTACATTTAAATAATTAAATCAGAGAAGGCCGTGAGGTTAGTGAGTATTCAGTTAGAGGCAGAGTAGGGTGGATCATGGCCATTTTAGGCTAATGGATGCAACAGAATCGCAGACCTCCCAGAGGGTTTAGAAGTAGGTATACTTTATGTTGACTGAATAATAAGTGGTATAGCCTACTACCCATGTATACACTACACCGCTGCCTTAGAGTAGGCCAGGGTGGTCATGGAGCTCTGAATGCAGCTAAGTATTGTTGCTGCATAACGACCGAGGCTCCAGAGCAAGGGCCTGTAGTAGCACTTTCAGCCTGAAACGTGCTTTTATGTGAGTTTCCGGTAAAGTCTCCGGTAACACCTTTGTTGCTCACACGCTATATATCACAGCGTGTGAGCAACAAATATTTATATTGCAAAATTGACCAAACACTGTTTGTGCTGAGGAAGGAACCAAATGCAGAGCAAATAGGCAGGCAGTTAATAGGCTGTGCTTTCACAGAACCGATGCAGATGTTGATGGACAGAAAAGACTTAAAGCAAACTGGAACCCATGATACTAAACCCAAGGCTGACATGGATAATCAGTGTATCTACTGGTGATGAACTGAGTGATGAGGTTTCGGGATGAAGAAAAAGCTCATAAGGTTTGTTTTATTTATTTAATTGGACCACCATTAGCTGCAGAAGAAAAAGAGCAATTCTTTATGTGGTCTGAAACTTAAAATGTTAAAAGCAAAAACAAAGATGTAGCATAGCAAATAAATAAATAAATTAACCTATACACAAATCTAAAAGGTCATCTTGGTACATACCCAACTATGAATCAATGTATATTCATACGTTCTATTTTAGATGCAATGTATAATTATAACTCTGGTCAATGAGCCATTTTAATAAAAACCCATCTGTCGATTTTACCATATAACTTGATCCAGTTCAAGGTCACGGGTAGCTTACGCCTATCCCGGCAAGCAATGGAAGAGAGGTGGGGTACATGTTTTCCAGTTCATCACAGGGTCCCATGTTATTCATATAATTTATATTTTTTATTCTTTAGTTGCCTAAATGTTATATCATTTAACACATTTATTTATTAACAAACATGATTTATGGTCACATTTAGTTTAAATTGTTTGGTAAAAAAAGTGTTTATAAAGCTTTGTTGACATGAAAATCACTTCCCAAAGTCTTTGGGAGTGAAAAAATGACCTCTGACAGCATGTCTTGTGTTAGAGGTGTGAGTTTCTGAGCTGAAACATACTTCTTTGTAGAGAACATCTGGGTTCTTTCTAATAGAAAATGAATCTTTCATTATCAAATTTATTCTTTTATCATGAACCAGATGAGATCTTCATGCATTTCAAATACATTTTTTCTATAAGTGCAACCTAAGACAATGTGAGCTGCTCTATTTTGGACTCTTTTATTAATCATGTCTACTGAGGCATTTGATCACCGGGCAGTAAAGATTTAACAAGATTAAAGCTTGTATTATTAATTTGACTGATTCCAGTGACAGATGTGACCTGCATCCTCTAATGACAGAGATGCCACATCATATTTCATTCACAATTTTATTTCTTCAGTCTGTCCTCTATGACAAGTCCCCGCAGCAGCCTGGTCTTTTGCACTTACTAATTACAGCTGGGTTTAAATACATTCTAAACAAGTTTGTTGTGTTTTTATCTAATTTAAAAGTACTTTTATATCTTCGTTTAGATCTGAATTTAATTAATTGTGTGCAGATTTAAATCAGAACAATGTCCATGATTAATGAAAACTTTGTGTTTATCTGTCAGAGAACTCCTAAGAAAGAATAATGTGGAAACATCAACAACAGTATCTTGTGGTCACATCAAATGCTAGAGAAAAAAACCTGACATGCCTTTTATCCAGTTTCCTTAGCCGGTCATCTATAAGTTGAGTTAGTGCTGATGTTGTGGGGTGACTCTTCCCATATGTGTGTTTACAGTCTGTTATTACTTCATTCAAAGAAAATAGTTTGTAATTTTTTTTCAAATATGGCATATAGCATAATTGTACTTATTACAGGTAAGAGCCTGATTGGACGGCTGTTTGCTCCTTAAATTATCCATCATTCAATTTAGTAACTTTATTTATATTAACAGTATGTAATTCAACCTGACTTGCATCCTGTTTGTGTTGCAGTTTTTTGACTTGATCTCTTTATTTTGGTGTTCTCTAACCCGGGTGTATCGGTCCTGGAGCGTATTACAAAATGCAATGTTAAACGGTTTACATGGGAATGTCAGTAAGTTGATGGTTGTTAAACAGAATTTTCAGTCGTGTTCATCACTGACTAAAGAATGAAGGCATAACCAACGGGTGTCAAACTCAGGTCCTGAAGGGCCGGTATCAGCAGGTTTTTGT
The DNA here is from genome assembly GCA_037177335.1 of Kiunga ballochi. Lineage (NCBI taxonomy): Eukaryota > Metazoa > Chordata > Actinopteri > Atheriniformes > Pseudomugilidae > Kiunga > Kiunga ballochi. The sequence continues at coordinate 21,355,970 of JBAMIG010000012.1, read as the reverse complement.
TGTCTCCACGCTCTGACACAGCTGACTGAAATTACTTAATAGGTTGACAAGAAGCATTTGGATCTATTTGATTTGCATCAGGTGTGTTAGAGCAGGTAAACAGCTAAACTTGCTGGATTCCGGCCCTTGAGGACAGGATCTTGATAAACCCATGCGTAACCCCATGTGTTTAATAACAGCTGCATAAAACACATTTTGGTTTTAGAAGCAGTTATCCTGTTGGGGTTTGCTCTTAGTTTTTCTGTAGTTCCTCTTTTGTTATGATACATTTCCTGTTATTGTCTTGTTTCATTCTAGCTTTGTTTCCTGTTTATTAATTCCACCAGCTCATTCATTCCACCTGCTTCCATTTGGTTTTCTATGTATTTATACCCCCAGTTACTGGTTCAGTCTTGTGGTTCATTAATTTACAGGTAGTTGTCATTGTTGGTAAGTAGTCATTGTGGTTCTTGTCCTTAGTTTGTACATTAATATCATTCACCTGACTGCCTCTGCCTCCTGCCTGCCAGCCAATACAGATCCTGTGTTGTGTGTCAACCTCTGGAGTTGTCGTGTCGTCCGAGGCAAGGGCTCGATCAACATGGTGGCGCTCCTGACAGCTATTAATCTCTTCTCTTGTTTTTATGTAGAATAAAATTTTTCTGTAAATGGAGCCGTGAGGACGTGATTGTTTTTTAGGAGCCCAGAAGGACAAAGTTTTGATACTCCTATACACAATAACTCAGAAAAAGACACTACAGCTGAGAAGAAGCTAAACAAAACCATAAAACTTTATTCAGTGATTTTGTTTTTTGAAACATTTATTTAATATTAACAAAACTTGAAGAACTTGGCTCCTATAAAATATTTAAAACACACTTGGCACAAATCTTAAAACTTACCTTATTATCTCTCTTTAGTGTGTCAGTGCAATGTGATTTTTTTTACCATTAATTCACAGCAAAATTGTTGCTATGAAGCTTACTTAGCTACATTTATCAGTAAGTACCTATGAATAAGCAAGTTTTATGTGAGGATTCAGCCACCCATTCAGATTATTGGGATGGGAGTCCAAGCGTTTTGTGTGGTTTTGGTAAAAGCTTGTTCATGATCACACAACTGGAACACATTTGTAGATCACAGGAAAAAAAAATGCATTTCTTTAAAGATGCTTTTTTGTGCTATAAATCCAGCAGCTCTTATCTGTGCGAGAAGCTTTATTTCTTTGGTAATCATTCTATTAATATATGATTATACTGTATTCTCTGGAGTTTTCCTTGTAAAAAAGGCTGATAGTCTTTTAATTGGACCTAAAGGGGATTGGAGCTGTGCTTTTCATATTCCACCAGTGCAATGAATTATACAACACTGCTGTATGGACTCATCACATTGCATAAGCATGTGCCAATTATTCAGGTCCGCGAACTCACAGCTTTGGCTCTCTCATATAATATCAGGAGTTAGAAAACAAGTGTGCACATCATCTCACAGTATGCCACTTGACAGGCTTATCATCACTCTTCTCTACGACTGTAGAGATTGGGTTGATATGAGCTGGCGGGTCATTTGCTAAAGGGAAGTTTCTGTTATAAAATCTGGCTCTGTGTTTATTTAATTTGTTTTCAGTATGTTTATTCTTGTTGTTGCTAACTGCTGCTGTCTTCCTGCCAGGCTTTGGTTCAGAGACTGAGCGACCGGTGCTGTTGTCCTGGTAACAAAGCCTAATGACAAGATTTTGTATGATCCTTCACTTTTTAATACAAAGCTGCTGTCAGTTACTGGGTGCTGTGAGACAGTAGGCAGACAAAGGTTGGTTTTATTTGTCTGTGTGTATGAGTGTGATCTGTATTATTTTGTTTGTAGATTAGTTACACTGAGGGAAAGAAAAAGTGACTGTACCAATGAATATACTGCTTAAACTACAACAGTATATAGAAAGATTGAGTGCCAATCAAAAATTTGGATACAGATACCTATTTGAATTTAGTAGGCAGGTCAAATCTTTGACTGGTGCTGTATATATTTTATTGCACCAGGAACTGACTACTAACACAGGAAAAATGCATCAGAAACAGTCAGACAGTAGCTGGAGATGGTGCAGGTCATGATTATATCTGGGTTGATCTGCAGGATCTTCGCAGACAGAAATCACAGATAGTTGCTTGTTTGGAGAATTTTGCATGACAAAATTTGTTCAACGAATCAGATGGTAATGTTTGTTGCCTTTTGTGCAGGGCAGGGTAACTGTGTAGGTGTTGTCCTAACCCTGATCATGTTTTATACAGAATGAATGCCTAACCTGGATATTTTAACAATTAAAACAAATTGTTTGCAAATTGACTGTAACGCACAACTAAGCAAACTTTCTGGTTTTTCAATGCAAACTGCTGCTATAATATCAGGCAGCCAATCAGACTGAGATCTGTTTTGTAAGTTAAACTCTACAAACTGTGGAAAGTGACAAAATGTCTCAATTAAAAAAAAAAAAAGTGGTTTATTCAAAGGAGCCAAGAGTTGGCCCATAAATATATTACCCACTTTCTGAAAAACAATGGAGACAATAGCATGTGAGCAAATTCAGACACTTTATTGAAAATATATTTTCATAATTTCATCAAACCATCTCACTCTGCTGCCACAGCTCTTATCCACACAATGGATAACTGGTATCAAGAATTAAATGATAGCCTGGTTGGATTATATTCCTGCAATTTAGCATTGCTTTTGATCAGATTAATCATGCTTTTATCTCTAAATTAAGATGCTATAGATTATTATCCAGATCCTTGTTTTTGATAAAAAAAAACAAACATCTGACAGAAGCCAGTGAGGGTGATATCTGTTTTTCTAAATACTGTTAAGCAGAGACTTTTCTTCATAAAGATTAAATCTACCAGAAACACATGTACTAGGGATGACTCAGCATAATTGTGCATCATGAACTCATAAACACTGGTATAAACTAATTCTGAAACGTACACGTGTAAGTGGGATAGACCAAAGTCCAAAAGGCCTTAGAATGTCATATGGGGTGATCAGGTAAACAAGCCAGTAAAAGATGGGCCATTAAACTCTTAAACAGTATAAGTAATGAAGCTCAAATGTACGAGAGAGCTTTTTCATGATTCAGCCCGGGTGTATGCTTCCTGTATGACCGATGTTTTACGACTTGTGAGAGTGAATCCATGCTACAGATTAAATGCTCATTTTTATACTTCTGGACCGGTCCTGGTTTTTTGAGCTCACTCGAGGTCTTATGCAGAGATGACTCCCTTCCCTCAAGCATGAGGGCTTTTCCGTCCGACAGAGAGAAGACGACAGAGAACCGGGGACTCTAATTCTGGGTCCCCACTCACCACTAATACATCTGTATTAGTAACGAGGGCATGGACAAACTTCTGATGCGTGTGTTGGGGCATTCAAAGATTGAACTATATCATCATATAATATGAGTGAAAATCCCCAACACCAGCAAGTCTTCTACAATGGTTCTTCATTTAAAAGCTCTGGGGCCTCATTTATAAAGCTGTCATACGTACAAAGAAATGGCGTACGCCTATTGTAAACCTTTGGGATTTGTCTTTCAGGAGGAACCCTTCCGTGCTCTGCAAATGCTGAAAACCGGCAAAGGGACGTGCTGAAGAGTCGGGGCTGCTCCCTCTTTTTTCCAATACGAGTGCAGAGGAACAAACTATGTGCACCCCAGCCAGACACGCTGTGGTGAAGTGATGAGCCATCATGCTGAAGGACATGTGTGGCATATCATGGTACAAAAGGAGAACATACCACAACTATCAAAGGTTAAGTGATGTCCCTCCTCAAACCCACTCCCCATTTTAGAATTAAATGCTGCAGCTTTACGCAGCATCTAGAAGTGACGCAAGATGCAAAAAATTCCTAATTATTCACAAGTTTTTAATTTAGTGTCATTTCTGCAAAATGTCCTCATGTGTCCCCAACTCCTGCTCCTCCTCATTTGTGGTGCTGATTGTGTCCTCCTGCAAGGACGCGACTGCTGTAGGCACAAAAAGGTGCTGTGGAATCACTGTCCCCACACTGTCCAACCACAGCTGCAGCACTGCTAAACTCAGCAGGGACATGCAATATTTTACCAGTGAATAAAATGGAGTCCAAGACGTCTCATTTGTGTCTGTATATGTTCATTTTTTAACCTGAAACAAAGGAATAAATCACCTGCAGCATCATCCGGTGCCTCAGGTGCATTTGGTTCCAGCATGGACTTGCAGCTTCTTGTGGAAGCAGTAGTGAGGCTGTGAGCTTCCTCCGTGGCGTGCACGCTCCTCCTGTGCACGGCATTGTGCTTTTCACTCTACATTTATGTCTGACCACTTCTTTATACTTTTTGGACCTGTCAGGTCATCTGATGAGACGCGTTAAACACCTGTTATCTGCTGATACTCCTCGCTGTCTCTCTGGTAAACGCAATGTCCATCTCATGTCCACCAAATAAATTATGTCTTTCAGAATTTCTACCTAACATTCCAGGATATCCCTATATATTTGCTTTGATTAATATTTACAAGGGGTGTTTATCTGACTTTTTAAAGCCAACATGTAGGCTGACACGATGCTCCAGTACGTGCGCCAAATTTTAATGTCAATCCGGATTTATAAACATGAACAGGCTAGGGACGTGTGTGCACACTGTTTTATAAATTGGTAAATAATTGTGGACAGTATTTCCGGTTTTCTGTACGTACGCCAATTGCAGGCATCTTTGCTATGCAAAGTTTTATAAATGAGGGCCCTGGTATCTACTGTGGTCTGTCTCAAGGCAGAAGTCTTGGGCCTCTCCTTTTCTTTAGTTTATGATTTACCTTATGCAATACACAAATCATCAGTGGTCATGTATGCTGACGACTCCACGATGTATATTTCTAATTTTAGTCTGAAGGAAATGTCAAATGTACTGCAATAGAAGTTAGCTGTTTACCTCTGCCAAGGAGATGTCTTTTTGCCAGTGTTCTTTTTTGTTTGTCTGTTTACAACATGACTCACAAAGTTATTAATGAATTTTGATAACATTTTAAGGGAATATCTGATCTGGAACAAGAAACAGCACTTAAAAATTTGGAGTTGATCCAGATCACCAACTGAATCCAGGAACTTTTTAAAGGGTTCTTTTTCCTTGTGAGATTGGACTGTCTATATATATCATGTCATGATAGTTGCTATAAAATGTAACAGTATGATCTGGATTGTTTCAATATTCTGGCTATTTTGATACGGAACATGGGAACATCACTAAGGTAACAAATGCAGATACAGACATACACCTACCAGCAAATTGTAGCTGATTGAATGGATTTGATGTATCTTACTGAGCTATATTCAGAGGAAAACTGTCATTATGGAAATGTTGATTTTTTTTAGGTATAACTATTAAATTAGTGTATGGTTGTTTATCTCTCTGTGTTTGCTCTGGGATGGACTGGCGACCTGTCCAGGGTCTACCCTGCCTCTCGCCTGTTGACAGCTGGGATTGGCTCCAGCCCTCCCGCAACCCCTTTAGGGAATAAGTGGTAGAAAATGGATAGATGGATGGATGGAACTATTAAATTAATATTATCAATCTGATTCCAATGGCTAAAGAGATGTATTTATGTTAAAGGAATAAATTGAAATAGATAAATCCAACGTAGCACTAATATTTTATGGTGTACGCCACCATAAGCTAGAGGACTGTGTGGCTTGGTGGAGGTCTGCGCTCCCCGAGTACTTATCTAGTTTTGAATGGGTCAAAAATAACAGTTCATATAATTAATAATGCTTATTGGAAGTAAACTGCATATGTATAAGAATTCTCAATTGGTGCTGAGGATGGAAAGCTCCAAATTAGAGCAAGTTTAACAAAGGAGACTTTTCGGTGTGACAGTAGATCATCATCGTTCATGGTCACCTCATATTGATCATATAAAAAAAAGGGTAGAGCAATTGCCACGGTAAGAAGATGCTCGCACTTTGTCACCCCAGCAATTATAAAACATGTAGTTCAGTCCTAGGTGTTATCTCGTCTTGAATATTGCTCCATTTTATGGTCTACTGCAAATAAAAGTGATGTGGCAAGGCTTCAGGTCGTTCAACATAAGGCTGCTCACCTAGTGCAGAAATGTCTGTTTTTTTACCAGTGTTAAAGAAATGCATTATGCCTTATCTTGGCCTGTGCTTCAAAATAAATTATGGCATAGCGTATTAGTATTTGTAAGAAAATGATTCTAACTAGTTCTAACCAATTTAGATGTTTGAAAATATTACATATGTAAATCTCTCTCTTTCTCTCTCTCTCTCTCACACACACACACAAGCACATTTCACTTGGTGTGCTTGTAGTGTTAATTTGTTCATTAATCACCCTAGAACTAATTTCCTTCAAAAGTCTGTTTCATTCAGTCGTTGCAACTCTGGAATAGATTACCAGTGGAGTTGAAGGATTCACTCCATCTGCATGTATTTAAAAGAACTTTAAATTCAATGTTGTTTCTTATGTGTTTGTAAAAGGAGATCAAATTGTTAATTATCATCTCTGTTGCATTAGTATGTTTGTATCAAACGTTTATACTGGCAGTTTTAACTGAGAAGCGTAAAGATTAGCAATGACTGTGGGAGAAGCTAATGGGGATCCCTAATAAATAAACTTTTTGTTTTTTGTAAATATAAGTTCTCTAAAATCTCTTTCACATTCTTTAAAATGTTACATTTGAATGTTTTTTGGATAAAGAAAAAAAAACAAAAAGATAAAAAGTGAAGTCTGCCATTATTCAAACACACTAATTAGTTTCTATCAGCAACTGTGCATACATCTATTATGCTACTAGAATATGTGTGTGTACATTTTCCTGATAAATGGAAACTATCCAAACGATATTATACAGTTTTTGAGGTAGGACATCCTGGCCTGGAAATGGAGACAAGGCAACTTATTGGTAGCAGATTAATTCAAGAGCTCATTTAAAAGGAGAAAACATCCAGTTCTAGTATTTTTGGGAGTGATGTAAAAACCATATTTTAAGTTTTCTCAGTGTAAAAAGTAATACAAAGTTGAAAAGGTAAAATGTTGCCACTGAGCGTTGAAGAACTCATTGTGACACCATGTGCCATCAAACAATAACAGTAGATCACTACTATATTTTTCTGTTATGGATTTTGTGGATGGAGCTCTCCTTAAATGACTTTTCAACCCTACGATAAGTTCAAACTTAAAATGTTTTTAATGCAGCTAGAATGACATTACCCAGCAAATCCACATCAGTGTCACTTGCTACATCCCATATGAGGTTAGTAGGGTCATTATCACATGACTGGAAGCCACAGTGAAGTCATTACCGGTAGTGGTAGAACAATGAGGGCACAGTTTTAGCACACATCCATGCTTTCCCCTTCCCCTTACTTGCATCAACCATTATGATCAGAGCCACAACTGCAGGTCATTTGAGTTTTTCCCTTTCCTCGAGAGTGTCTGAGAAAATAGCAGGTTGCAAGGTTGTGAGCAAATGGAGACAATTGTAGCTTCATCATGTTTGTCTCTGTGAAACAACAGGATAAGTTAAAAGGTAAAGTCAGAGGTCAGCTGTGCAATCACTGAAGCTGCTTTTGACCTCATGGGACAGCCTCACAGCTCATGTCCCTTTGCCCCTTTACTGCTCAGCACTGCTTTATTTCAGCCTGCTGTTTTTGAGTCATACAGAATAAGACACAAACATTGCTACAGACACAGTAGCTCCTACGATTTTGCTGCATTTTTAGCAGACTATTGTGAAATGGACACAGTGAGTAGATCTAAGTGAGGAATGAGTAGAAGGTCTCATTGGGGTATTGTCGTCCATTGAGACCCAATGAGTTGTAATGATCCAGTGCTGGCTGACAGCGCTTGATCCCGCTCCTTCAGTGACTTGATTTATGCAGCATCTTGCAGTGCTGCTGAGCTTAAAGAGCAGCTGCGACACGAATTTGAATTCAGGATTTGGAGGAGGGTTGTGGGGTGGGGGTGAGAGAAGGTATGTTGGGGACAAGGTTTTTTTTTTTGTAGAGTCAGTGTTCATGGTTGTACATGGGTGTATGCAGGACTGTGTAAGCTAAAGGCTCTGCATGACTAAATACAGATCCTAACTTCTATTTTCAGCCTTCTGATATGTTTATTCCACCAACTTATCATATTATTTTTCTTGTGTAGTTGGTAGAGATAGGAATTCACCTCAGTTCACCTCGGAGACTTTACTAAACCCTTCAGAGGAATAAGTAGCACTTCCTGTGGTATATATTTCAACTATTTGTTCACTCCTCTCCATCTTATGTAGCAAAGCTCCTCCTTTTTCTCTTTGTGGTTTTCATCTCATTTCTTTCTCATATGTGCTGCCATGGTGCAGTCTGTTTGATATGGTGCTTTGCTTTATGACCTGTCAAGACATGCGGACAAGATCAGGATGGAAGGAGGAGTAGAGAGGTGGAGGAAAAGAGGAAGAGATAATAGTAAAATCCATGTTAAATAACATCCTTGCATGCAAGTCTGTGTTGAGATACAGTAAAGATACAGTAATTAATCTTTCTTTCTTTCTTTCTTTCTTTCTTTCTTTCTTTCTTTCTTTCTTTCTTTCTTTCTTTCTTTCTTTCTTTCTT
>JBAMIG010000012.1:21312767-21325636 GCA_037177335.1 Kiunga ballochi | reverse complement strand
TCAAGAAAATCATGTGGTCACAAAATAATTTAATCTTCCAAAGATGTTATGTACTGGTCAGTACTTCTTTAGACTCACATTAAGCTCATGGGGTGATTTTATAAGTTTGGTTTTATGTTATGTGAGACAGGGAGATGTGTGCAATGAATAAACAAAACATTACTACGGTCTCTGAAAGGTAAGATTGCCTCATGGAATACAGGAAGTAATTCCAGACTATCTATGCAGGTACCTTGAGCCAATAAAACACAAGCACCTGGAAGTGTCCTCATAAAGGCTGAACTACAAATTTTTGGTTCCATGTTTTTCCAATTGAAATATGTGAAGGAAAAGGAGACAAAAACCACACGTGTCTCATCCCGGTTTCCTCTCCTTTATTACAATGAGTATTATGGTTACAATATTAAATATTACAATACTTAATGTCAAGATTCAAATGATAAATCTTGGTCAAATAAAAGTCCCAAGTTTCGTAGAATAGAACTGGAGGATACATTGATTCTCTGGTCAGAGAGTATCTCTTGGGTTTTGGGATCTAGTATATATTTGTCTGGGTTTAGATGGAGATCACTGATTGACATCCAGGTCTTTGTGTCCCTCACATAGAAGCTAAGCCTCTCAACTTGTTTTGGAGTGGCTTTAAAATGGGTTTGATGTGTTCAGATTTCTTAGTCCTAGTTAAAGCACAAGCAGCAAAATTGTGGATGAGGTGTTGAAATCTTCTGACTTATCACACAAGCTGGTTGAGAGGTTAGAACCGGTTAACATAGCCACAGCAGAAAGCCTTATATAGGGCCATATTATGAATGTGAAAGGCTTATTTCTCTCACCCAGACAGGTAAGGACAGGAGTTGTGTCATGTCTTATGTTTGGTTTATTTGTATTTCCTGTTTTATTTTGATATAGTTTCCTGTTTCCATCATCTCATGTGTTCCCATCCAGCTTTCATTTCTGTGCATTGATTTCACTCATCGCACTGTGTCTTGTTTTGTTTCTGTGTATTTATACTCCCTGGTTTTCAGTTCATCCTCGCAGTTCATTGTTGTAGTCTTTGTTAGTTTTGTCAGTTTTCAGTCTGTTTGAAATCATCTCCTTGATTGAACCTGATTCCCAGCATTCCATCTACCTCTCACCTCTTGCCTGCCTCTGGGTCCACACACCTCCATACCACCACGTTGCTAACAAGTTGTTTGGTTTACAGCATAACTTTAATAATGCTGCTAAAGAGGCCAAAAATTAAAGTATTTGGATCCAATTATTTCTCCTTGTGTGTGATCTTTGTAACTTTATTTTTCTCTTCATCAGTCTGTCTTTAATTCAAGAATGAACGGCCAACATAACTTAGTATTATCTGCTCATTGCATCACATAGCGCATACAGCAAGCAGTGTTACCTGTTGGTGTGTGGAAAATATTAAAATGATTAGAATAGTATCCATCTGGTTCATAGAGTCAGGTCTTAAAGAGTTAAACCAAAATATTTGCTTTTTGCTTTAAACTTTCAGGTCCTGTTGTATAACTTATAGCAGCCTTGATGTTTAGATTAAATTCAGGTGGAACAGTATAAACTTTCAGTGTGGAAACTGATGATAACCAGGGGGAAACAAATCAAGAAGAAAGATGTTAGTCAACCAATATAGGGTACAGAATGTCTTCAGAAATTACAGGCTTGTGTACTTTGACTGCATGTATGTGCTGAACAAAGAACCAGAATTCCTTTGGCTCGGCCCTAATGGTATTTATCATATTCTGCTGCTGGCATATGAGCACAGCTTGTCCTCTTTTCCTCCAACTTTAGCTCCTGTGTTGCTGGCAGCTGGAGGAGTATGACTTTACATCAGAAATCCAGTTTACATTAGCATTCTAGCACTAATCAGAAATAATCTAATCAGATATTGGTTGGTGGTTTTGATGATTCTCAAGGGAAGCTGAAGTGCTTTCCCCTCAGGCCCAGCTTCAGAGGTCCAGCAGAGATGTGATTTACACCCCAGTGGTCGGGCTGATGGAGCTGGACAGTCAGATACTTTGTGTCAGGACACCCTCTCAACCGTTGCTTCTGTCTTATTTATGAGGCCAGTGGTGTTCAGCTCCATGGCTGATCATTTTTCCATGCAGGATGAGTCTGTCTGAGGATGGCAACGCTAGGTTTACCAGCGGAAGAGAAAAGGAGGCTCTGTTTTCTGACTTAATGTTGGGAGGGCTGGAAGGAGCGTAAAACGTAGGAATGGTGAAACCGAGGCCTCATGAAACACTGAGCAGATTTGACACAGATGCCTAGAATTGACCCACTGTGTTAGAAACATTTGACACGTCAAAGATCTGCTGGCTGTGGACATCTGATGCATCAGACTTCCTTAGTGCTTACAACACATCTAAAAACCTTGTTTCATTTCTGACATGGTGCTCAATAAAATGACACATTTTCTACTACAAATTAATTTTTCATTCTGCATCCATATAAATGATAAAATGGGCCGTTGGGTAAAATTTGTTTAGAGACCATAATTATGGTGAAATCTAACCCTTTTGAAACCACGGGGATCACGGACACGGCTGCAGAGGGAATAGTGATTGTGTTTGCTTCTTGTGCAGATGTTGTGTATCTTAATAAAATAGAATCAAGGCTCCAGTATAGTTGCCATATTTATTCGTAACACTTCCTTGTCAAATGCTTAATACATGTTCTACCTGATAGGCTTGAGCATAAAATTCCTGTGTACAGTCCTACTTCAGCTGGATTTCCTTTTTAGTTAAGCTCAGTTAATTTATCAAGCTAAAATGAAACGATAAAGCTTATTTCAATATGATGCCATGTGGTCTTTTTTTCCTGCAATATAGAAACATAAAAACTTCCTTTATTGTCTAGAGGACAGTTCTTTATTCTGCAACTGATGCAGTACAGTTTGATTGATCAACTGCATGATCATTTCTGTCACCTTGGTCCAGTAAACTCTATTTTACTTTACTCTGCTCTACTGCAGGTAGCTTGTGCTTTTTACTGATGACTGGAGGTCACCCAGTCCCATGTCATTATTCAGTGACTGACAGGCCGACAGGTCCTCTTGTCTTGGCCCACTCTACTGCAAGTGACCACAAATAGCTGAAGCGTGATGGATGGTGGCTGACAGAGGGCTGACAGCAACTGGAGGGAGAAAACACGCTGACTCGAGTGCGATACCACTGCTGCCGCTGGCTAAACATTATGGAGGTCACTGAAGGAGTTTGGATTTCTGTAAGCAGGATCCTCTGCGGGAGGAAGTTTTATCAGAGCACAGATTGGTGCAGCTATTGGCCAGAGGTAATAAACAGAAGGGGTGTTTGGGCTGAGGGTCAGTCGCTCTCCATGTTATCCAGGAAGATGATACTGGGGAAAGTGAATTGTATCACTTTCCATTTTATCTGAAACTACTGGCCAAGTGCTGTAAACCAAGTACAGACAGCTCTTTTTAAATGCTGAGCATGTCTCATAAATACACACAAGTTTTCTCTGCTTACCAAGTAAAAGAAATACCTTTCTATGTGCTTCTCTCTGATCACTGAAAAGGAAATCTACCTAATCGCCCATAGTGGATCAGGTTTCGGACCTTTATAACGAGTGGTCAGTGGCACTTCTATGAGTAACTGCAAGATAAGATCAAGACTTCTGTGTGTGAATGCATATGCATCCACTTTAAAACTGGGGACATGAACCCATCAATCAGTCAGAAAGAGAAAAGCTCATGTCAGGATGCAGCCATGTCACTGCACTGCCATAACACACATCTACCCACGCATGACGGCTCTGTGGTTCGGTCAAATCTAATGGACAGGCTGGACGACAGCTTGATAGGTCTGGTTAGATGTTAAGGAGAGAGCTGCTATTATTGGTCTGTTTTACTTTTCATTTCTTTCCTCTACTATCTCATGTTTGTATTTGATCACTAACATGTTATTACTGCAACTGTTTATGTTGCATGCTTCAGTTTGGTTGTTTACATATTTTGTGCACTACACTTTGTAAAATTGAGGATTGCAACATTCATTTGGTCTGAATTTACCTTTATATTAGACATAAAATGATTGCTGGGAGTAGCACATTCCATGTTCACCTTCTGACACAAATAACATATAAGTACATTTTACAATCTATTGCTTGATGCAGGGCAACTTAAGTTTCCTTGTCATGTGTTTTGGTCCCCTTTCTGGCTCACTTAAAGGAAACCAAGGACATGATCAAATTAATATCTCAGTTAAGTCAAAATGTATCATTTCAGGACATTGATGAAGGTTAAGCCTTTTCTTTACTGACATCAGTTGGGGACAATATGTCCCTCCAGCACATCCCTTCATATCCTCTATCATCTATACATCATGGAGTATGTCAGTCTTTACTTTGCAGCTGGTTCAGAATACTAGTGCACAATTTTTAACAGGAACTGGGAAAAGAGAACAATTAGCTTCTGTTCTGGTCCACTGTGTGCTTTAAAGTCCATTTTTAAAGATTCTCTCGAACTCTTTTCTATCTGTGCCCAAAACTATCTAACTACCTATTTTCACACGACAGGCCCCTACACTGTCCACCTCTAAAAGTCAAGTTTTACTGCGGTCTTTAAGACAAATTGAGATTTGATCTGGTTGTGTTTTTTTTAATTGAGTTTTTAAAGAATACCATGTAACTTTTGAGCACTAAGAGAGCAAAACTTCACGGAGGCTGCACGAATTTGCCACAAAGTTAAATAGCCCCCAACCATGACATTTAATTTAAAAAATAATAATTAAGAGAGACTCTTGAACGGAGTAAAAACTTCCCGAATATTGTCTAAAGTAGTAACTTTGGCACAATTTACCTACTTATTATAAAAATAAATTAGCATTAGCCATTAAGTTTTGGGACATTGCAGTAGTACTGCTTTCTAGTGAACTTATGAAACCCATAAAACTAAATGCACAGATATCCAAAACAACATTAAAATAAACTTAAACTAATAATAAATAAACTTCTAAATATCATAAATAAACTTCTTAGTTACTGAAACGGAAGTTACTGATATCCAGAATTTAATTGTTTTTATTCATAATTTTTATGTTGAATATCAGAAATAAAAAAAAAACACTACAGATAGCTACTAAATCATATCTAGTATTAATCTTATTATCTAAGTAGTAAAAATATTATTACAAATGTCAGCTTTCGGTAAACTGACTTATGTACGGTAACCTTTGTACCTGCTCATCTTTCTCCTCATTAACTGAACTCACTTGCTGGTGCTATTTGCCAATTACTAATGCCCTTACATAACCTCTTTGCTTTCATGCCTTACTCCTCAGTGGTCCTCTCCAGACTGAGTTTCCTGTTTTATGTCAATTATCTTAAACTTGGAAAAAATTAAACCTATAAAGAAAGCCTTGTCTGAAAACCTGCTTGTGTCATATCTCTGTACTTTTTTTCTTCTCTTCAAAACTCTTATTTTTAGACTGTGACACACAACATTATGACTGTGGTGGTATGTTTCTAACATTTAATATTTCTCTAAAGTTATATGTTATGACAAGAAAATATGTGAAAATATAGTTCTTTATTCTATCCATTTATAACACACATGTATCTTTATTGTAAAATACTTTATTTAAGATGTGGAAACTCAAAGCCAAATGATTTTATAGCTTGTCCAACAGATAGTAGGCATACCAAGACATAATAGTAACAACTCACAAGCAATAATACACAACAGAGGCGATTGCCCCTTGCAAAGACCACCTTACATCATTCCATACTTATGAAACACCCACACAAGGCTTGCCATGAAAGCAAATATAAGTAATGCAGAAAAAAACATTTGACCATGTGAACTGGAAGTTTCTATTTGCAAATTTAAACTCTTTTGATTATGGTTAATCCTTAGACTGGTCAAAAATATTATATAAGAACCCAAATGCATATGTGAAGACCAATGATCTAACCTCTCCTAGCTTTGACTTGCAGAGAGACACCAGACAATGCTGCCTACTCGCTCCATCATTTTTTTACTACTTTCATTGAACCTCTAGCAGCTGCCATAAGATCAAGCTATGATATTAAATAAATTAATGCTAAAAACATTTGAACATCAAGTAAGTCTATATCCTGACGATGTTCTACTTTTCATCCAAAACTCACACACATGACTTTCTCAGATAATCATAGTAATTGATTCTCATCAATATCAAGATTATTCCATTAGCTGGTCAAAGATCGCAGTTGTGCCCAATAACTGTGAAAATATTAAAGAAAAGGAATTGAAAAATACTTTATTGATCCACGAGGAAAATTGAAATTGTAGTTAGTTTGTTTTTTAATATAAAAATAGTGTTTGATGGTGTTTCTTTTTTTTTTTTTTTTTTTTTTTACGTGTCTTGTCCAGCCTGAGCAGCAGAATGATGATCTGGATGCTACATTGTGCTGAACAAATTTACTTTTCCAAGAGAATCTTCCTGTATACTGTATATGTATATACAGAGATCCTCTTGGTAATCTTAATTCTTTATTTATTATTTTAATTAGGATTGATATTTGTTCCGCATGATTTACATATTTTGCTGGACTCGACCGGAAAAGAAAAGAGGACAGAAAGACAGTGAAGAGAAAAAAGAGAAACTTAGAGAGAAGAGAGAAAGACACCATAAAAAGAAACTGCCATCAATTGAATGTTATTTCATCCGCACACCTGCACAGAAAACATAATTAATCTTACAGGGCTTCACACGGTGGTAATGATGTGTCTTCACTGTTCTTGTTGGTGGCGTCCACACAGAAGACTATATAATCCGTCATAAACCCAGTCAAGCTGTTGATGTCATCTCCATGAGCACCAGAGGACACTCCAGTCTGCTGTCTTGAAACACCATCTCAGAGCATCAGCATCGTTAGATCAGTCTCTCCAATGACAGGCTGTCTCTGAACGATGGGCTCTCTCTGGTGGAGCAGCTGACAAAAGCTAGAAGTTCTCCCATGTCTCCCATGCAGATCGTCCTCCTTGGAGCCAATCCCAGCTGTCATCGGGCGAGAGGCGGGGTACAACCTGGACAGGTTGCCAGTCCATCACAGGGCCAAAACACATAGACAACCATAGACACTCACACTCACTCCTGTGGGCAATTTAGAGTCTCCAATCAGCCTATCCCCAAGCTGCATGTCTTTGTACTGTGGGAGGAAGCCGGAGTTCAGCAGCACCGAATACTTAAAATATCTCCAACCTAAATCTATCATAGGTAATAAATAGACGCCTAATCAAGTAGACTTACTATTACTTATGAGAAGAGAAAGATTTCTCTTTTTTTAATGCACAAAACCAAATATTGAAAATAAATAGATTATTATCAAACCTAGAAGATTTTATCTGTTTCCCAACTTCACCATGGAAAGCAGACTTATCCAGAAACTTTAATCAAAACAAATGGCCACAAATATTTTTAAATACATTTAAAATGACAAAATGTTTAATTATACAATTAATACCATTCAAAATTTTAGATAGAACTCTTTATACAAGACAAAGGATGTTCAAGATGGGACTGTCGTCTTGGGAATTTAGCTCTCCTAGCTCCCCTGTGATTCACATTCAACCTATTTGTCCGATATAATTCAGCCTACAGAGAAAAAAAGGATATCCGGGGCCATCTGGTGATATCATAGCTCTGCTGTAGAGCTTACTGAGCTTCTGGGCTACAGTTAAATAGTTTATTTTGCATGCTGAAGAGCCAAACTAACTGCATGAAATGACCAGAAACATCAAAGCATTGGCCATGAAAAGCACTGTTGTAATTTTGAAACAAGGAAACGAGCTGGAAAGTTTATTTTAAGGTCTTCTTTACCATGAAACACAGCCTTACTTCTCTCCTAAAAAAAGTGGATATTTCTACAATTCTTTTGCTCTGTAAATGTTGATATCTGCTGATTTATATGTCTCCTTATGCTAACTATCATTCTTGTGCACAAATATAAAAGCTGGGCTTTTTGCTTTTCTTTTTAATTTCAAGCCTCAATAATGAAGCTGTATTTTACATCCTGTACATGCATATCTTACATAATGTGTCACGGTGATAATATTGGAATAAAAGATTTTCTGAAAAACGTTTTATGCTGGATATTAATCAACAATTGTTGAGTTTTAGATTCACATCATGGTCAAATTGTCTTTGTGGAACAGTTGTTCTCTCTCTCTTTCACTTTCTCTTATCACCTTTAATTAACACTGTAATATTTTAACGAGGTCAAAGAAAATATTTCAGAAGAAACAAGAGCAGGTTTTTTTTTTACCACACACTTTGACTTTCTTCACATTACACCACACAATGTGTGGATACTCTTGTAGAAATGTTAGAAATTATTCCATTATAATAATCTAAATCTATGTACAACATCTATTAAAAGTATTGACTGCCATTTCCATCATGAGGTAAATGTCCAAACTTTAGACTGAAAATATATTTATGTGAAAATATTCCTCCATTTTGAATCCAGATTTCTGTGTACTGTAAAATGTAAAGTTTTTTAGCAGGATGGTTTAGTGAGAATTTTAAGGTCAGGATGGGGATCAGCAATACAGCCAATGTGCAGCTTTAACACAGAGTTGAGCCCTGAGGAAGCAAAGGCAACATTATTTCAAAATTTACTGTTACAGGGTTAACAAGGTCTAGTTGTTAGGCAAACAGCCTGTCCCTTGGATGCAGTAAATAGTGGGTGCTGCAGAGTGAGTCTACAGTGTCTGTGCATACATGTGTCTGCATTTAGCCTAAACAGAACTGTAGACATAGGCATTTGCATGTGAGGGTGTAAATTAGGGTGCCTCAACCCAGTCTGGTATATGCAATCAACAAAAATGAAGTTGTGGAAGTACTTTTATGTCTCTGTGTTACTTAAGGACAATGTTATTCAACCATCGAGCTAACCAATGAAGTCACAGATTTAAAGTTAATCTAAAACTTTAATTTTTATCCATTTTTATAGAAATTAGACTGGATTTTGCAAAAGTCCTCTGAGAATAAATGATCAATGACTGAATCAATTTCTCCTTGAAACTCGATTTTCAAAAGTTTAGTCTCCAACAATCCATGAAGTTAAAATTAGCTTTGTAGACTTCAAAGATGTCCATAGTTGTCAGAAAAGTATTGACTTCTTTGCTCCAAACATTAGAATGAATTGAAAACACATCTTGATCGAAACCTAATTTTAACCCACAATGCCGCTGGTCCTTGGAACCACATAAGAGTTGTTTGTTTGTTCATGAATTTGATGGAAACCACAGTGGAAATGAAAGAACTTATGTATAATGGTTCATTTATCTTTTTTGTCGATGTATGAATGAGAAAAGCACACCAGGGATGAGCAGTGTTGGCAAACAAGACCCCCACCTAAATATCCAGCTTATTATCTGATAGGAATCTCTGTGGCTATGTTCGATTATGGCCCCTCGCAATGTCTCCAACTTAATCACTGTGTTCTCCCCCTTCGCCCTGATTATCTCCTCCTATAGGGGAATCAATTTGCTTGTCACTGACACAGGACCTATGCCACAACTGGCTTTAGGGAAAGCCCTTTGATGCAGGTAAAAAGAATTCAATTATCTTGGAGAAGAAATCACATCAGGAATGTGACTGAAAAAGAGATAAAAAGATAGAAACGTTGGTGTGAATACCAGCCTGTTTAATTAGATTTGACTTTGCGGTCTTACCCATGTCATTATAATGAATTTAAATGAGAGTTTGTGAAGACATGCACTCCCTAAAGGAATATCCGATCATCTATTTTCTCCTTGATATAAAATGTCTTGGCAATAAGTTAATGGACAGTATAGCAATTAGTACAGATGTCTGCCCACAAGAGAAGCATCAAATTCAATCTTTCATTGTCAAAGAGCTATTTCAGCATTCACAAGATTAATTAGGATGAAACTTAAAGAAATTACATTGCTAACATGTCCTCTGAGCCCCAGTGAATCACTGAAGATTTTTTTGGTCGTTAATTGGGTTAATTATTTCACCCTTATTATAAACTCCCTTAAGACCAGATCACCATTTATCCAGAGCCATCATTGTAAATGTGTTAAAATACTTCAGTTAAGGGTAAACGTCTAAAAAGCAGGGCTACACTTCTTGCTCGATGACTTTGAACACAGAAAAACAACATGGAGGTTCATTGCTTTGAAATGCTTGGGTCACCGAGTCAGGAGGGGTTCTATAAAGGCTGACTAACTTTGATCCATTATAGCTTTGACAATGTGGACAGTGTGGACAGAGGTTGTCTGGAGCAGATTTCTTGTTAAATGGGCTTTTCCTCAACCCCTATTTTATGGTTAATTGTGTTTTAGGATTTAACAGAAGTGTAATACACTTTTCTGAGACGCTGCTCAAACTTTGAAATCACAGATCATCTACAGGGTAATAAACAAGCTCTCCATGGAAGATTTATAACAGTGTTATAAAAAAAAAATCTCTGTAGACCCAATTCTTATCCCAACAAAATACAACAATTACAAGTGTCTTAATAATTACTGTAGTAGTACGGGGTCTGACACCTTGGTCTTACGGCGGCAGGAAGGACCCCGACCTGTCTTGCCTTGGGTGCTGGGTGATCGTCATGGCAGCGACCTCCTAGCATGGATGGATCCCAACAACAATATGGTTTCCTCACATCAACATCAGTGCCAAGCCAAATGTTTTTACTTGTCTTTTAGTCTTTATTTATTTATTTATTTATTAATTATGCCTTTTTCACCAAAATAATATTAGTTTCAGTTAAAAAGAAAATAGAAGTTAGGGAGTCATATTGTGGGTGAGAGAAGGGGTGGGACTGTCTGTCTTTGTGTGTGTCTATGCTTGAGTGCTGGTGAATGTAATTTTAAAGAAGGGATAACATTGCTATGTTGTTATTAGTGTGTTTTTATTTAACTAATTTCACCATGTAAAGCACCTTCTGCAGGAAAAGGGCTTTATAAAAATAAAGTTTAACGTACAATATACTGTAGATGTTAGCAGGGCCACTACACCTGCTCCTTTGTTTAACATCCAATTTTATTTCTAGAATGCGTGCCTGTGTGAATAAATATCCACTGGATTTCTAATTACATGTACGCTTGTGGCTTGTATTGTCAGTATTGGCTAGGAATGGGTTACATCAACATTTTTTAAGCTATTGTGTGCATTAAAGCTGTCATTTCAAATACAATAGCAAAATGAATTAAACTCATAATCATAAATACCTCAAAATATCCTGTAAGATTGATTGAGTAGGTTAATGAACTTTATCAACTGTTTATCAATACTGTCATTTTAAAAATAAGTCTTATAATAAATAAATAAGCCTACTAAAAATAGTTTAAATGAAGAAACAAATAAAAAGTTGATTTTACTGAAGGAACACACTGCTCAAAAACCTGTATTATACCAGTAAAATATAAAAAATAGCATCATCATAATTACATCCGAGAGGCTGTGCGACCGAAGGCACATAGAGAAATATACTATAGTTTGCTTTCACTTGGAAATGTGTCACTTAAAACAATCAGAGATCAAAGCAACTTCCATGTTTTTGATATGTAATTTATTGATTTTTTAAAAATGATTAGATCTAATGATATATCTGGCAGATATCAATACACCCATCCCTAGTGGAGGCACACAAAACTCTCTAAATGATGTCCTAATGCATGTTTTAGTGGCCTCTAGATGACCTGTTACTACTACCGTCAGACACACATATGCACACACCATCACCATTGTGACCCATCACCTGACCTACTCATGCGTGGGACATTTGGGGTCGAATGCCAGACCAATAAATCTGAGCAGAAAAAGGAGATCTTCTAAACCCTGTTTACTTTAAAGAGTCCTCTCTGACTCTCTCTTCAGTGATTCATAGCCTCAGGCGTGAAGGTTGATAGCAGCCCGACTGAACAATGAGCACCTGTGTGAGTGTGTGTGCATGCATGTAACTAGCCTTGCAGAAAAATGTACCCTGCCAAACCCTAATGTGTTCAATGACTCTAGAGGATTCAGTGGCAAACTGTTCTTTCTGCTGCCTGAGCCAACATATATTTTCTTGCAATCCTCGTTCTCATGTAGGGGGTATGCATCCTGGAAAACCAGGAAAGCTCGACTTAAAGTTCTGTTTAGATGTGGTGATAATGCAAATGATCAAAATGTTTCAGATGCAGTGTTAAAAATGCTGACAACAGTATGAAAAGCTGACTAGAAATGACGGTTTGCATGGTATTTTCATCCATAGATCTGCATTTTTGATGGTATTTTTCATGTATCATGGTAAAAACAGCAGATTAAACAGTCAAACTTGAAAAAAAGGATATCAAGAAATGTTCCTGTCTGATCCAGTTCAAACCAGATTTTACTGTTTGATAAAAAGTTGCATTCTAATATGTAGCAATGTGTAGTATGGTTTGTTCTTTTGGGAGCATGAAACATTTAATGCATAAAAATGGAACATGAGTAGAGTCCTACTAGAGTTACTATGAGAGTTATTACTGAATAAAGCAAAAAACAAAGGGTTACATGAGTAGATTTAGCTTTAAACAAAACTAATTACAATGCACCAAAAGCATCCAAAACAATTAGTCAAGAATCTTTAAGATGAAACATGCAAATAAACCAGAATGAACTGAAACCAGGAAGTGCATTGTGTGGTTTACAATTTAGTGTTTTTACTTGTAATAAACATTATGTTTTATCTAAGTTTGTTTTGTGCCACAGAGTTTGTCTTTATCTTATCTGACTTGAACTAAAATGAGTGAATATTTACTATAAAATGCTTAACGAATCAACATCAATACAGTGTAAACAAAAGTGCAGGCCAGACATTTTTTGACTCCAAAAGCCTTTATTCAGATGGCAAAAGATCGG
>JBAMIG010000012.1:21289716-21303866 GCA_037177335.1 Kiunga ballochi | reverse complement strand
TATATGATTATTTTCTTTTATTTATCAGTTTATTTTTCCCACATTCTCTGATGGTAAAAATCGTTAATGCACTACACTTGAACTTTTTTGTGTTTTTTGTGAACGTTTTGATTTATTTGCACTTTTGTTTGTACTGTCTACTCCATTACACCTAAATGAGACCACCTTTAAGACCTCAGATTTATTACAAGACACATGGTACAACGCACTGTGGGTCCTTTTTCAATCTCTGAGAGTTACAAGCTTCACCAAATAAATAGTTACATAAGCCTGTTTAGCTGGGAAAGCAGCATTATTTGACTTCTGCTGAAAAATGTTTTTCTGTGTGTAGACACAGTTTACACACAATTAATAAAGTTAACTAAAGTGTTGCCAGTTGAGTTTGGTTAAACTGGTTACATCTGGATTGCTGACATCAGATGAAGATGTAAGTAAAGTATAGGTGACATGACAGGATAATACCAACTGCTGAGTTAGTTTATTAAGACCTGAAGTACTTCAGTTTATCCGCAGAGTGTAAATACAAGGCAATGATTTGTGTGAACTTGCAGGTGATCTGACTTTTTTCTGAACTTGTTATACTTCATATGATGAGCTGACGTGCTGACAACTACAGCTAATATGGACCATTGTGGGTGAAACAGGACTGACAACACCTGATAGGGCCACCTGGGGATGAGGACACAGAGAGGGGGTGAGCACACATGTCTGGCATTGTGTGCCGGTCCCCTGGGCGCAGGCACCCATGATTCATGGTGGAGTTCTGTCCTCCTATCCAGTAGCTGGTCATCATTTGAATCTTCACTTCATTGTGGAAAGTTGGCTTTGTTGGAGGCACCATAATTTAATACCCTAAACCACAGTAACTTGCTAAATTATCTTATTTGTCAAGCAGGACATAAACTCTTTGTAAGCAGAGTTATGACCAGGTAGTGTGTAGCCTCCTGTTGCCTGCAGGTGAACAGAGTCAGGCTGAGGGAACATGTGCAGCTTCATTAATCTCAGCCTCTCTGACAGGGCCATTGTAACCTCATAAACAGTCCAGGCTCATATCTGATAGTACACAGTGAATGGTGGAGAGATGAAACGCAGATGCATCATACTGGAGTTGTACGTAGCTGATAATAATCTAAATACTGCATAAGCTTTTACACACGCGCATGCAGAAAGAGATATGCAACATGGTTTCTTCCACAACAAATCCTTTGCCACTTGCCACCCAGAGTCAGTGACAAAAGAAGAAGGGACTGCATTACTGTGGTTAAACATACAGTTATAGCTTTGGTTTCTAAATACATTCCTTTAGGACATGAGAAACTAGAGCTGAAACTATTAATAGCATGCTCAGAAAAAGACCTCACAGAGAAAGTTGAAGTGAATTAATGAAGGTGAGATTAGATTTTACCTTAATTTTAATGCTGCCACATTTTGTTTATTTAGTTAAGGTTAATTTAATACAAATATTCTTCTGAAGCATCTGGAGAACCGGTGTTAAACAAGCAGACTTGGAAAGCAGCCTGGATCAGTCAAATTAGCTGTAGGCTGTTTGTGACCCATATGTTCAGAAAGTCTTATTTGCCCAATGTTGAGCTTTGTCTCCCTTTTTTACTTTAATTCGACATAATTCTTGCTGATAGGGCTGTTTAACCTGGATCAAAATGATCGCTCTTTCTAAAAGCATAAATGTTTATGAGGGATTCATCTTAGCTGCATTGTTTGGTATTTCAGTCAGGACTCAGTTCTGAGCTCAGAATTCATTTGACTCAATCCTGTTGTTTTAAGAGACTTCAGGTCAGAAGCAGAAAACAATAGTTTGTAACCTGTTGTGGCATTTTTTTTATCATACATAGGGGTAATAATAAAATGAAAATATGACCAGATAGGTATAAAAGTATTAGCTAGATTTTACTAACCTCTCATATGACAAAAGGAATAATTCTACATTTGGTAGTTTCTTGTGTTAAATTCTTCCACGTTTGGAGCCACGTAGCCTAATTTTTTCTGAAGACAGATGCTGCTGTAGCATCTCCTGCTGTTATCATTTCTGTAACAGCTTGTCTGTCCACTAATTGTCCCCCTTCTGCTGTGTGTTTTCCCAGTGTACACATGAACATGATTACATGCAGAGGAGAAACTACCATTGGCTCCTGAACTTACCACCTCCCCTGGAAAAAACCATAAACTCACTATGCAGCATCAGCTTCATGAAATGATCACCTCCCTAACTGAACAGAAAAAGGTGCGAGATAGAAATACAACATTTATCTTTTGTCTTGTATCGTGGTTAAAGCAGTACTTGACAAAGATCTCTGCTGGTGGTCAACT
The DNA here is from genome assembly GCA_037177335.1 of Kiunga ballochi. NCBI lineage: Eukaryota > Metazoa > Chordata > Actinopteri > Atheriniformes > Pseudomugilidae > Kiunga > Kiunga ballochi. The sequence continues at coordinate 21,301,541 of JBAMIG010000012.1, read as the reverse complement.
GGTACATTTTTTATTTCTTTATGTGAAGCACTTTGTGACTTCTCCTGTCTGTGAAAAGTGCTATATAAATAAGTTTTACATACTTACTTACAAAAATGTTAGGCTAACCTGTATGATGGATGGTGATAAAGGACAACGCCATGTTTAAAGGTCTCCAAAGCAAATGCAAAAGAGACAGGCCTTCAATGACCTTCAATCCCAAACCATAAGGAAATCTGTCATAAACCTTTAACTTATAGTTCACTGCTTGTTTTTCCAGGCCATGTATCTTTTACATGTAATTCTGATTCTTCAATCAGCTGTTGTTTTGGTCCTGGTCAGGGGTAAGCATTCACAAACCTAAAGTTAGCAGTGTTATGTTTCCAGGAACCTCCATCCCTCTTGATCTTTGCTAAATGTGTGTGGAAAGTCAAAGAAGTTGACGTTATTTTTAATGGCAGAACTGCAGACCCACACAGAGAAGGGCCAGCTGTGATGGAGGGAAGTGCTGCTTAAAAAGAGGCTGGGCAGAAAAAGCCTGACTGGGCCTTGACAAGTCTCTGGCCCTTAGCAGCTTCCATCACTCACCTCTCCCTTGTCCAGGAGCAGTGTGTCAGGAGCCACTGATGAACTTGTTTCCAGACAGCCATGCTACCTTGGACTGTGGTTTCAAGTGAGGGAATGTGCCCAGTGGGACCTGAAACCAAACCACCTGCTGCACTCGCCCACTCCGCTCCCAGTCTCCCAGCCTTCTCCGTTTACCAAACATCAGTTTCTAGGAACTCTCATACTGCTATTTGCCATTTGGCATGATAGGGGTGTGTTCAACAGAGGACTTCTGTATACGTGTTTGTGAATTGCATGTGTGCGTTTTATGATCATTTGTGACTCTCCATCTGTCCAACCAGACGTTATAAGTATATAAATGTGTGTGCGAGCATGTTATGAGGGGTGAAAAGACAAGCAGCTGAGGTCTAATGAGCTATAATGAGGTCTAATAGCGGAAAACTCATCTAGAAGCCATGACCTTGGCATTAAGAGTAATGCACACAACCATAACACATCTAAAAACAGCCTGGGAAACAGGCTAAAGCATGCTGGCGGCTCACATGGTGGTAAGGCACTGTTCATATTTCAAGATAGTTGTTGAATTTTTTCATAGTTAGCTACAATTACAGATTTGTAGTAAATCCAATAATTGGACTGAAGAGATTTGATTTGATGAGAATACCATTCCAGTGAGAGAACTACTGAGAACAACAGAGACAGATAAGCATGGTAATGACATTAATGTTGTCACTGGAGAAGGTGCCATGCGCATAATATGCCAAATGCTGCTTTGCTGGTTCTTTCAACTAACGCTTCAGCATTACAGGGAATGAGTGTGGGTGGCCACTGTAGGAAATGGTCTCTCATTATAGTTACTTCCATTGTTGGCTCCATATCTTCACGTTCCCTCTGCAGGAAACTTTCATATTTTACATATCAGATGATACAAACGCAGAAAACTTGGAGTGAAAAATCTTGATAATAACTTTTAGGGGTCTTTGTGAGGAAACTGAAGCTTTTAGTAAACACAAAAGGATACCATGAAGATTTGAGTCTATCCATCTCTTCACAACCATCCTGTCAGATTTCACTTTGCTTTACAACATAAACGCTAAACTTCCCCAGTCGTTTCTTCCTTTCTCTTTCAGGTTTTTGTTTTAGATTTCTTAGAAAAAAAATATTGAATGGTAATTACTTGTATATCAAAATGGTTGACACAAACAAGCACCATAATAAATCAAAGACAACTATGTCAAGTTAAGTCCACCATGTTTCTGTCTATCTGGACTCAGGTCAAAGATTTTGTTGGAGATGAACTGAAAGGCCATCTGGACAGCAGCTGATTTTCCAACTACAGCGCACACACTGCAACACACTCGCCACCTTTTTCACTTTTGAGTCTGCGCACTACTGAAGCTGACAAGGTAATGCCTTTTATGAGGCGGCTAACACAAACAATTCACAGGCCATAAGTCCTTGTCTTAGTGTTTTTGTTTGACCATAAATCACGTCCTAAAGCACCCAGGGGACCTCATTTAGTTAACCAGGAATATATAGGCAGGAGACATATCAACAGAGTTGTTTGAATGAAAGTTTGTTTGTGTGTGTGTGTATATGTGTGTGTGCAGGGGAGGTCTTGCATTACTTATCACTTGGCAGATTCTGTGTTCTAGTCTTGCATGTTAACTGCTTCTAATTCATACTCATCAGTCATTCTGCATGATACCTGTTAGCACATACTGTGTAAATATGTATGGCTCCTTCTTAACGTCACTCGTGTATTTTTACAGTGGATAACTACAATTCCACAACATTAGAAGATATGAGTGTGTGTCTGTTGTGCACAAAGTCTTGCTACTCTATAGCCAGCTCAGTGGTACAAGGAAGCCCTGTCGATATGGACAGAACACTGCTGGAAGAATAACAGAGGAGCTGCAGGTTTAACAGCAAACTGGGACCTTTAAAAATTGGGAGTGTGCGTCATTCATTGCAGTAGACGTTTAATAGCCCACATCAAGCTCTCTCACGTGCACACATTTAGACACAAACATGGAGTGTGTATATGTGGCTTTACCCCCCTGCTGTTTCATAGCTCTGCTTACCCCTCAGACTCGATGTATTTCAGTCAATGTTCAACAGGTATGCTGTCCTGAGAGCGCACAGTGCTTCAGGCCAGACAGCCTCTTCCACTAAATTAAGTTTGACTGGCAGGTGGTTATGTTGAGTCCTTTTGTGAATGCTGAAAAGCAGGAAGTTAGTTAGTGCATCATTTTTAGCATCAAAGGTCTCATTGCAACAGATCAGTCAGTCTAACAGGAGGAATTTAGCTTCAGGATAAAGGTATTTCACTTCTTCCTGTAAAAAAAGACTGAAAAAAGAAGGGTCCTCTTGTTGTAGATGGAGCCACGGGTAAGAGAAGGGAGACTAGACTCAGCTGAGTAATGAAGGTCTTTAAACTAAGCTACTAAAAATATTTTCATAGTATTTTTTCTATCTTAATAAAGAAATGTTTGAGCAGTTGCTGTGTGATCAAATGTAATTCATATATTATGTTTTGTTAGTTTTTTTTACATATTTAATATCATCGGGTATGATAAAATTCAAGCAATAGCTCAGTGTATATACTGATAATATGATGCAATGATTTGGATGACAACTTGAACATTTTTGTAGTTAAAGAAACCAGAGGATGTATTTAGTACCCAAATGTAAAACAAAATGTACCCGACTATGGACGAATCACGTTTCTGAAGGAGTTCTTGAAAAGACCAAAAAACAGGCCTCTCATACACTCCATATAAAATGACATGTAGTTCTCCAATTTCTCAGAATTGTGTCTTAAAAGGAAATCTCAGAGGGCTCTTAAAACATTTCTGGCTTGTTGTGCAAGATTGTGTGTTTGGCCCCTAAGAAAGATGCCTTAAGGTTAATGATTTGGAAAAAAAAAGGATAAAAAAATATCTGCTTTGAGCTAAGCATTGATGTCTTGAGCTGAAAGTCATTTAAATTGTAATTAATCCCACTGTAGCGCAGAGGTTTTTGTCCGCTGGTAGGAAATATATACAGGCTAGTTCTGATTGTGGTCCTGACCTGATTTTTGTGTGACTGGTTTCTGCAGCACAGCTGATTTATATCCACAGGAATAATGACTGTAGACTCGGAGCTTGATGGAGCCAACGTGTCCAGTGCCACAGTCCCTGCTGGGTGGCGGACAGTACCAATGAGAGTTGTGAACACACACCCTTCAGCTGCTCCTCTAGACCTCTTGATTTTTCTTAGTTTTTTTTTCTGGGACTGACATTGATTGAGATTCAAAGAAACTGTGTTGTTTTTCTGAATGCAGTGTTTGATCTCCTCACTTTGATCTTGAAGAGATTCTTCAGCGTCGTTCTTCTGACATACCAAAGAAAAACCAGAGATCTTTGAGGTCCTTAGATGTGACTGTGAACCCTAAAATAACCTCCAAGCTCAGTGTATCCTTTTACAATGAGATAGTGTGATGACTGAAACCAGTGACTGGCGCTTCATAGCAATGTCTACTTTCTCTTTAAGGCAGTGCACGCCTGAGATGAAACTCTTTTGCAAAGTGGTCCATCAAAAGAAGAAAAAGTCACTTTTGCATTCCAGCTGCCTATTTTTCCTGCACTGTATGGGGTTCAGGAAGGTGAACTTCATAATGTCTGAATTAAGGAGACAAATGTTTGCCTGCTCACTGGCAAATAGATTTTACTCCAGAGCACTTCCCTCGCTGCACACACATTGATTAATCGCTGGATGCTGTTTTGTTGTGAATAATGAACAAGATGTTTCCAGCAAAAGTCCTTTTCAATGCAGAGATGTGTCTTTGAAAGCAAGAGTTTTTTAAAAAGGTTTGAGAGTTTGAATCCATTGCATGAAGGGACATATCTACCTTTTCTGGGAGGTTTTCTTTGAAAAACCTTTGAAACTTCATTTGACCATAAAGGCAGTGTTCACATTCAGGACAATGGGGTCCTCTAAGTCTGTTGAAATCATTAAAGCTACACTGTGCTGTACAGCTTGTGTTGTGGTGTGCTTAGACAGCAGAATCAGGCCATGAGAGGCTCTGCAAGGCTGGTCATTCACAACAACATGCTCCATTTAGTGACCCGTCATAATATCAATGCAAATGTCTTGAAAAGCTCCTGAATAAGATGCTCCATAAGAATAAAAGGATCTCTGAATTTTGTTGACATCTGTTTTTCTGCACAAGGATTTGAAAAATCAACTTTCTCTTTGAAACACTAGGTTTGTTGCATTGGCGTAGAATCAGGTAAGTAGATGTAATAATAATAATATCCTGAGCTTTTTTCCATGAGGGGTGGGTGTATCCGTGCTCTGAGTTAATACTTCAGCCAGTTGAAATCTTTGATTCCATGCTTTTAAAAATATTGTGATATAACTGCTTAAACAAAGCATAATTGTTTTTTTTCGCGAAGAAAAAAAAGCCGGTGAAACCAGTCTATTTCTGCAATGTCACATGACTATGGTAGCCCGGAAATACCTACAGTTAGAAAAAATTGACTAAATTATCACTAAAATGTTTTTAAGGTTTTGTGAGATGGTATCTTAGATTTTTTTATTCAAACCTTTTTATATATCTACAAAAGTGTAATGAAAACAGTTTTTTTCCTATTTATTTGTCCTTGCATGTGCCATAATCGGTCAGGTGACCAGTTAAGACAATGCGGTATGGAGTGGAAAACTGTAAATTGGAAAGTTTCATAATATATTAGAAAGGTAAATGAGAGAGAATAGCTAAAAAGGCATAATAAATTTTCTGCAGCAAATAGAAAACCCTAAAATAATACTATGTGGTTAAAATGGTGGATATAAACACTGTTAAACTGAAACTTATAGTTTTTCTAAACTATATAAATATTGCTTTTATTTTGAAAATATCTAATGAAACAATGATTCTGAGGTTTTGTTTAATCCAGGTTATTGTGTATGAATTATATTTATCAATTTACTGTTACACTTTATATTGTTTGTTTTTAATTTACTAAATTTGAGTAATAATATATTGACATTTAGTTTCATTATACAATCAATTTTTAACTGGTTAAAAAACTTATGGGGTTTGTTTAGTCCTGTTGGTTCCACAAATGACTAAATATTCATTTGTCACGTCTGTAATGTATAGATTAGAGATATAGAAGAGGTATATTGAAAAATATTGTAGGAAATATTGTCCATCCTGAAAATACCCATTGAAATCCTATTTTCTTAGCATCTTAGACGGTCATTTTCAACATGTTTTGCAATTAAAATTAAAGAAAATATTGATGTAAAAATTAACATCACAGATTCAGTCCAACAGTCACTCCTTAAAATAAGAATTTCTGTATATAATATAGTTTTTTCAAATGAAAATATCAGAGCGGGATGATGATGTGAAACATTTATTCACTGTGTCCTTCAATGGATGCATTTTTCTTTATGATTTCAGAGAATTGACAAGTTTGAGCTGTAAATTTTGTGTCCCAGAATAGAAACTTTTACATCATTCTCTAAATAATCAAATGTAACAAATAAACCCTGACATGAGTTCATATGTGTCTTTCATAAACCTCTGCAGGCCATGGCAATGTTTCTGTGAATATTATAAATGAGAAAATGTGCAAACTGTGCTGTAAGCAAACAACAACAAACAACTGTGACAGAAGAATCTGTTTTCAGATAATCTCAGAAAAATCTGGATTTGAAGTATTATTCCTCAAAGAGAAGCCTTGCTTCATTTATATACCAAACACATGTTTTGATCTAACAACATGCTTTTTATTCACACTTATTCAGAGATGACATACCTATTTAACAATTAGGCTTCTCAAAATGCATCCCACCCCACCTCCCCAATTACCTGTCCGTCTTCACCTTTGCCATCCTCGGCATCTAGACCTGGCTGATATTCTGGCCATGAATCAGACCTTCAGTGCTTCTTCATCTAAATGACTTCCTCAGGTCAGAGGTCAATGTCCCATCACTCACTAAGCCCTGGCTGATTAGTTAGTTAGGTCAAGGTCCCAAGATGATTATTTGCTTAAAGGAATCCCAATGTGGGATGAGATTTCCTCTTTTTTAATAAGATCTTCTATCAGACTGCACACTTAGCAGCTCATATTTTTGGTGTGATGATGGAGCTTTGGTGCAGCACTTACTCTGTGTCTGGTCTAGTTATAGCATTCTCAGCTCCTTTTACATTTATAAAAAAGAGCTTTACATCTGATTCAAATCTTTCCTCAGAACTTTTTGTCCTTGGTTTATTAATCAAATGTGACTTGTCATCTGTTTTCTGCCTACTCGTGTATTTGGCTGCCCCTGACTCCATTTTTCTCCCATGAATTGCTTTTCATCTGAACGGCAGCCTGCTGCTTGGCTTGTGGCTGCATTTGAAAGCAATCTGAAAGACTCCTGATGACACATTTGTGTCAGGAAGCAGCTTTGGTCATTGAATACTATTCAGAAACACAAAAGAAAAGCAGAAGGCAGTATTTACATCAACAGGAACATTAAAGGCTGCAACAATGTAGCCCCCATGCTGCAGTGTGGGTCAACAATGTTAGTCTAAATCCCAAACTAATTTGCCCCCATGGACTCTGGTACAGCTCAGTGGGGTGGGAAGAAAGAAATGCTGATTGTGTTTTGTTTTATTTATTTATTTTTTTTATCCGCTTCGCAAACAAAGTGGCACTAACAAAGTATCCTTTCTGTGCCGTTTCCTTCCAGTCTGATTGGACTAATTGGGACCTGTTGACAGCGAATCCCATCCGTGCAGGAACAGGCCAATCACATCTCGGCATCTGTCATCCCTGGCACACAGAGCTTCCACATCCCCCTTCATAAAGGTCTTTGTCTTGATGACCTGACTGACCTGGAGCATTTTTTAATATGGAAAGCCTGATTAAGTCTCCCAAAACAGGACATGAAGCACTTTGGTGAGGAGAACCTGGTCCAAAAGATTGACTTTGTTCTTCATGACATAAACAGCTTCATAAAAACCACCATGAACAACAAGAACTGTGTGTAAACAAGATAGAAAAAATATGGATTTTGCTTCAAAATGTCAGATCAAACCAACATCATCTCATCATTTTAGTTTGCGTTACTGGATTTTTTTAGCGCGGTTTCTGACCTGATACATGCATGACATTTTACCATCCACTCAGACAGGACGCACGCTTGAATTAATTACCTTTTTTTAAAATAACAAATATAAGCTTGATATCTTTGAGATTCTACATAATTTAGTTGTAGAGTAGCATAGTTAGAAGGAGGATGGAAATCCTCTATGACTCATGTTATAGTTTCCTTGTTTTCTTTTTTGTACTTTTACAAAATGACATATTAAGTTGTGGTAAAGATTTTGATTTTGATTGGGCACAAGTAAGCATATTTTAAACACTGAACAGATTTCAATGAGCTTTAAAGATGGATAAAAATAGCTGGAAAAAGATGAGCTTTGGTTTGACATATTTGTATGTTTTTATCTGTATTTTTACACAGTGGGAAATAAAAACAAGGACATAGTGATTATGAATGAATGACAAATACATATAAAAAAAGTTCATAATTAAATTTATTTTAAAGAAGACTTTAGTCCTCCACATCCACACATGACAGGCTTGTAAGCACAAAAAGCTTTTTTATGAGCAGACCGTTCTCCTCCCTGTAGGACTACACTTGCATTTAACTGAATTGCCCTACAGAGGAAACAGATACATCCACTCTGCTTTAGTTTTTGTTTCCCCTGCTTTGAAGATGTCCAAAGTGACAAGGCACAACAGCACCTTTGCTCCAGCAGTTTGCCTGAGACAAACGACCATAGGAAGAGTGGGACTGAAGCAGCTGAGGAAACCCCAACACTCTGTCCAGAATCTCTCTGAGCAACTAATCTGTCAGCACCATTACAAGCCTCTCGTTTCTTTGCCAGCACCTGTCTTTGGTGGGCCAAGACTTTGGTGAAGCCCCCCCTACCATTTCCCTCCTCCTCACCTCCACCAGGCTTCACCACCCTCAGGAACTGAAGAGGGGCCTGGTGATCCCCATTCATCCAAGATGATCGACAGAACGGCCACTGGAGGAAAAGGCAGCTGTGATGAGCGGGAGAAAAAGAGGAGCATGTACCAACGTCTCCTTGTTGCTTTTAACCACCACCCCTCTTCTCCTCCACGGCCATGTCCCCACAATAGAGTCCTAACAGGATCTGTCAGCAGACAACACTAGTGTGACCGCTGTGGGCACTGGGGTTAGCCTAGATCACATTAGCTCTGTATTTGTATGGCACTGAAAGCTTACTAGCTACAGTTTTAATGCATGTTTTGTAGTGTTTTCTAAAAAGGACAGCGGCAAAGTTAAGCCTTGTGTTTACCAACACCAAACTCCAAAGAAGCAAAGGTTGTCACGCCACTGAAGAAACAGGAAAGCTTTAACAAATTACAGCAAAATAAAAAGGTTTGATGAAGTGTCCAGCAGAGGCCTCCACTTTGCACCTGAGGTTTGATCAATATAGTCAAGTGATGACAAGTCGAACTGCACAGGCAGAGAAAAGATGGCGAGGCAGTGAATGGCAGTGCTGAAAGATGGTTGCAGGTGAATTGTACTGACAGCAGATACAGTGTTCAACGTGTTGCCTTCAAGTGTGTGTTTATCTCCCAGCCTCCATTCTCTCAGTGTTTTCTTACATATGGAGCTCTGTTTGACCAGCGCCTGTGAAACTGATACTTGTTGCTATCCTCATTGTGGTTTTGCTTTTGTGACACGGCGTTGTTCATGAGTTATTGCCATGTATACAGAAGACACGAGCCAGCTGCAGACCTTATTTGTTTGATGCATGTAATTAAACCACAAAGGAACTTAAAAGCTTTGAGCTGAGGACACAAAGAGGCAGTGATGCATAAATGAGATATGGTTGAATCAGCTCATGATTTTAATTGTTCCTGGTAATATTTAGGCAGGTGTCTTCTCTGAAAGGGATCAGGAATGCATAAATACACACACCTGAAAGGAAAAACAGCACATCTTTCACAGAGTTCGTTAGTGGGTTTGGGATATTGTTAATTACTTCTTCAAGTAGCAAAAAATTTGTAGCAACTCAAAGTAATGTCTGACTTGTTCATTAAAAATAAAGCTTTCAGGAAAAGCTAGCAGAGTAGCAGAAAGCTGCAAAGTCAGTGTTTTGTTGTTCGCTGACCATTAGATGGCAGTAATGCATAGCCGAGGTTCCTCATCTGCTGTAACAAGAGCTCATCTGCTTTCTTGAAAAAGAAGTGGAGTTTTCAGTTGATCATTTGTGGACTTAAAACATAGTGAGTCAGCACATTTTAGCTTGGCTCTAGTGTGGTTTATATGAGAGAAACATTAGACTGGCCACTGCTTTCTAACATGTGCACCTCAGTAAAAGGTGTTCACTGAATATTTCTTTCCTTTCTGTTTTTCCGTGGGTTTTTTTTATGGCTTCTGTCTCATTGAAATGAGTCAAAACCGTATAAACATGACACAGCTGTATTTAATAAGGAAACAAACAACATACAAAGCCAAAGTATTTAGATTCACTGTCTCAAATGCAGATGTTCAGTCTGGCTAAACTCTTCAAAGATGCCCACACATACCTCAACACCTGAACTAATTTATTCTCTTCATCACCTGTGAAGTGCACTCAGAGAATCTAACAGCCTGGACAGCCATCCCACTTTGCTAAAAGGATTTACTGTACGTGTGGGATAACAGATCAGATTCCAAAGGGACAAGCCACCAATAAACAAACAAGTAAATCAACAGAAACAAGTTTGACAGAGTGAAAAACTGTGGTAGCTCACTGCTGGGGCCTTATTGTGGTCTGGCTTTTATCTGTAAGACAACACAAGACAGCTTCAGAGGGTCTTTGGTTTGCGTGGATCAAACCGACCTTATCTGCAGGCGTCACCCACCAGTGTTTGTTTTACCTTGGCTTCCTGCAGTTCCCGTGACAGAGAAATTAGTCAACTCTGTCACAGCAATCACGCGTTTTGCCTTATGCTTCTGAGTTTATCATTTTTATTCACTGCAGCTCCAAAGAATGTATATTCAAACAGCAATTTAAAAACAGATTTGTGTATTTAAAGGTTGGTTACGTTCTGGAGATTAGAGCGTGTCGCAGCTAATGGATGAAATAAGGTAATCAGGGTAGGTCTTTAGCAGTAATGCATGTGCATTATATTTGTACACTTACATTATACTTCATAGGTGGGAAACTTTCAGCTTGTTTACAGTTGAGGACAGATCACTAGCATATAGCAAGCAAGAGTCTTAGCCATTTTAGTCAGAGAAATAATGGTTCTTAAAACAATGGAAGCATCCTAAGCAGCTACAAATTAGAGAATGTATTCATCATATGGTATCCACCACATTTTGCTTTATATGAATCCATATTGATGAGCTGAAATATATTTCTTCTTATTAGATGCCTTACCAAAAATTAATCAAATACACAGTGTTTGTTGTTAAAAAATGCAACTACAAAAAAACAAATGGGGAAAATACTGAAAAATGTCAAAGCAGTTGCTAAGGATGGATTACCTGAAAGTGGAAAAGTCATTTTTACCTTTATTTTCAGCCTTATTATAAGGAAACTATGCATTTCCCATTACTGCCGATTATATCTGACAATTAACTCTTTAAAAAAAAAAAAATTCAGTAAGGAGTTTTACCACCACTCTCATGCTCTACCATTAAATGCTTCACAGTCCCATTTTGTACTCCATCCATCCATCCATCCATCCATCCATCTATCCATTCATTTTTCATATTGCTTCATCCATTTAAGGGTCATACGTAGCTGGAACCATCCCAGCAATCATTGGGCGAGAGGCGGGGTACACTCTGGAGAGGTCGCCAGTTTTTAACTGGGCTAATACAGAGACAAGGCAAGGCAAGTTTATTTGTATAGCACCTTTCATGTACAGGACAATTCAAAGTCCTTTACATGGAAACAGTAAAAGCATTACAGATATAGAAAAGAAATAAAAACAGCAAAATAACATTAAAAACATAAATTAAATAATAGTAATAAAGGTCATTATCAAATAAAGTTACCGTGCAGATGTCAATCATAGGCGCATGAAAAAAGAAATGTTTTTAACCTGGATTTAAAAGCATCTACAGTTGATGAGAGTTTAATCTCTACTGGCAGTTTGTTCCACATGTTTGCAGCATAACAGCATAACCAGCTGACCTGCGTCTTTGGATCTAAGAGCTCTGCTTGGTTTATATTCTCTGAACATATCACAGATGTATTCTGG
>JBAMIG010000012.1:21271721-21284482 GCA_037177335.1 Kiunga ballochi | reverse complement strand
ACATTCATTGACAAATGACCAAAGAGGCACTTGTAAATCTAAATGTACCATCATACATACTGTTGACCACAAAGGTAAGTATACATATTGACGCAAACAGACTGAGCTGACAGGTGGAATGCAAGTGTAGCCTCTGTAATTATTAGGCAGTGTTGGGCAACACACAGCAAACATTTGCTTCTGTCTTGTTGTTCTGCAGGGCTGTCATTTGAAAGCTTAGTGGAAGGAATGAGCATATTTAAAGCTGGATTCTTCTGCAAAGGATGAGAGCAAATATCTAGCAGTACAAGCACGGTGCAGTACAGAATACCTTCCATCTGGCATTTAGGTTCACTGTAATCATCACAGGAGTGTTTTTCAAGGAGTCAGTCTCTTATTTGGATGGTTATCTGAGGAAGTGCTTTTTAGCTGTATCTGAGGGCCTGTTCTCTGACTGAGACACTGACACAGAACCTGCTCTAAAGCATGTGTCCTCAGGCTGCAACAGAACCTGTGGACATGCTCATCGAAACATGACTGGGACCACAGTCAACCGTACTCTTTAAAAAGCAAGATTTTGGTTAACTGTTAGGATGCCATTTTTCCTCCGTGAAATGAACAATATTCCCATCACTGAAGTGTGTGTGTATGTGTGTGCATGTGCGCCCGCGCGTGTGTGTGTGAGTGAGAGAGAGAGAGAGAGAGAGAGGACGTTTAACAATGCACAGGCCGCTAGTATAATATCCATTAAATGTGATCTTAATTAGTCTAGAAATGTTTTAAAAGAAAGAAAACATCATGCAGGTCTAAATCAGACCAAGACAAAGCAAAGTTTCGGGATAAAATTAAGTTACCTTGTGAACAAGATTTAGGTATAACAATACTGCAACTTTCAATTAGAAAAAAACCCTGTGATTTCTCTAAATGCACTCCATTGTTTTCAGTTGTTAGCGTTGGATGCTATTCTGTTAAAAATCAGGAATTTTCCTCGGGCTTAGGCTGCTTTATTGATGGAGCTTCATTCCACTATGCTGTTACCTCACCAGCCTCAGAGAGCCAGTGGTGTCATTAGAATGACACGGGTTTCATTTTCAGTAATGGAAACATTTTAAACACTGCTTGGGGCTCTTTTCTGCCAAGACAAAAATCTTCCAGGCAAAATACTCGAGTTCATTTAAATCTAGACTCAGAATCAGTCAAATTTCAGACTTCATGTGAACACAAAAAGCAGATACCATAATTCATCCATCAGACGCCCACACAGGCTTACCTCATTCTTCCTCTTAACAAATTACTTCTATTAAATGAATAAGCTTCAAGGATGCCAATATATTCCAGCTTCTGTGTGACTGAGGAAGCAGAGGCTGATGTGAGCTGGAAAACAAGGAAAAGAGCTTGTAGGACATGAGCTGTCAAAACCATCAGGATTATCTTGCCTGCTTGTCTATTGGAGGACTCTGACAATATCAACTGACAGATACAAATAAATGCCCACAGATAGAGCTTTAATTTAATTAATGTTAAACTACTTTATCCACATATAAACTGTTCTGATCTTCTCTTCTATTGTTACAGTCTTTTTATCCAATATCCACCCTTTCTGACAACCTCTAGATCCCATACCTGACATGTGATAAGACAAAGTTCTGAGCTCATGTTTAGAGTGCATGCAGTGTAAACAACTTGGAAGGACCCAAAACCAACAAGACATCCCTAAAGCTTATCCCAGTCTGAGAGCCCCTGCTGATATGCCAGAGCCAATCCCTGCAGTCTGTTCTGACCAGTCATTGTTCGCTGCTGCTGACAAATCAAGACAGGTGGAGACAATATTCTGGCTTTACCCCCACACAACTCCCACCAACATTGCCCTTCCCCAGTGCCGTCCTGAAACCGGATCGGGGAAGTTAAGTCATGCACCACCAGTCTTCATAACTTAGTACAACCGTTGCTTGAAGCCCTGTTGCCTAGTAGCCAAGTGTTTTGTCATTGCACTTTTTATTATTTTTATGCATCCTAAACCCCCACTCTCCACATACCCACTCACACAAATCAGAAATTACATCACAGAAATGCATTTAAGATCTGAAACATCATAAGCCCAGTTGCACCTTTTCTCTTTTCCCCTTCATCTGCATCCTAGATTAGCTACACTTTCAATCTGTCTTTTAGTCGTGTTTCCCATAGTCCCTCCCTTAAGGCTTTTAGTTTACGACTTACCATAGATCACCTGCCCAAAAGCACACTTGTTGACTGACAGGTCTCAGAAATGCACCTAACCAATAGGAGGAAGAAGCGGAAGCTTTGCAATAAAAGAGCAATTCCTCAGTCTGCATCAGCACCAAGTCTGAGATGAGTTGAGAAGAGACATGATGGGAAAAAAGGTGATGAGTTTGCTTAAAAAGCCTCTAAAGCTATAAATAGTCTGTAGCCATGCATCGGACAGCACTTCAAACAAAGCAGGCTTGTGTTAATGATAAAGACAAATATCTGGGGTAGACCATGGCATTATTGATTCTATCCATCACGCTTCAGAAGAAGCCGCAATGGGAAGGCCTGTTGATAGCTCGTTGTGCCTTCAGCGGCAAAATCAAAGGCACACAGACAACTTGAAATTCAATTCCAGAGAGAAAACCACAGGCTGCTTTCCACTCATGACAACAGCTTCTGTTTACTCAGCAGCAAACACAGGTGGAGAGCTCTGTGAGAATGCCTCCTTTTTCTTCTTCACCCTTTTCTTCTTCTTCTCAATAGACTTGTATTGAAGACGAATGTCCAAACACACTCACACAAGCAGCTGCTGCAGTTTAAAAAACTCAGCATTTCATTGTTGAGTTCACTTATTGAACCAAGTATTGAAATAAAAGCTGAAATCCTATGTTTTTAGGAACATATGACAGAAGAGGAGAAGCTAAATGATTATGTTTTCGCCATGTTTCTGCATCATTTGCCCTTTTTTCTATATATCCCTTAAGTCTTAAAGAAAGATTTAGAGAAAAGTAGGTAAGACAAAGCCTTTTACCTCAATTACATATGTTGCAGTTTCTAATCATTTCTTTAGCTGACATGCAAAGTAATTAACCGTAATTATTAACTCTGTCCATGTTCCCTTCCTGCTACATGGAAACGGGATCAGTGCCTCGATGGAGGGGCATCAAGACGAAGCAATGGCGGAATGTTGTTGTGGAAGGAAGATGAAGTCAGAGGGAAATAGATCCATCCATTAGAGGGTATAATGAGAGGGAGCAGCTGCATGACGTTGGGTCAGGCAGTAGACAGATACGAGGGAACCTCAAGGCCCAACAAAGCTGAGGGAGAGCTGGAGGCCCGGCAGCATGACCTCATTCTCAGAGTCTGGACTCCTACTAAGCTGTGTTCCAGCAATGCCAGGCCCTCTAATGGCTGAAGCATGGAGCTCACCCATGTCTGCGCCTCACCTGGGAAAAACTTTGGAGCCGCAGTTTTTTATTGGCTCAAGTCTTGCTGGCCTGGAGGGGTACAGCATGCCAGACACTGATCTCAGCTTCATCTCCACCACTACGAGCTAAATTCTCCTGGGTGGTTCCATTTGGAAGTTTTGTGAATGTTAAATGAGGTGTGGAGTACTTTTGTTTTTCTTCAGTGTGAGAAGGTCAACAGAAACATCATTTGGTGTTATCATTTTAGGGTCTGGAGATTTTCTCAGCATGTTGGAAGTCATTAATGTGGTTAAATAAATCCATGTTGTGGTGTTTAAATACGTGAGAGGGAGCAAAAAGCAAGCGGCAGAGCTCTATTTAAAATCAATGCTGACTCTGGGAATGAGAAAGTATATGTGAAACATGGTCTCATCAGTTTGTTGTGTGAGTTTTATGATATAATGGAAATAAATATATTTTTGTCTTGCCTGTGGGCGCTGCTTCTCACCTCACCTGGTCATTTCTACTCAACCTGCATTCAGTCCTCTTTGTCTCCCGATCCTAATCTGCTTTCAGTGATCCTGCAAAACATCATCTGTAAAAGCAAGTTCACACAATAAACCTTTCTCTGCATCTTCTGCTTTTTGTTTGTTTTTTCCCCTTAGACATATTCAGGATGCCTGCTCCTGACTTTTCCAGTGTTAAACAGCTAATTTAATTATTTTTGCTACTATTTAATAATTTTTTATTTATTTTTCTAATGTCTACCTCTCATCTGCACACACAGATCTCTACTAGATTTGCTCATGTATGCTCCTCAGATCCAATCCTTGCATATTTTACAGTCACAAACAGTAAATCTACACTAAAGCAGCCACAATGATTATTGAGGTGTTGACACATGCAGACATTTCATTGATTGTGTGGCTGACAGTTGGTGGAGGAGTGCAGCCTTGTTGCCTCTGTTGTTACAGGCCCCGGCAGTCATTCTTTCCTTCAGACGATGACATCCAGCTTAGTCACTCAAGTGCCTCCGCTTTGTAACGTCTGTTCTCTTATAACTGCTGTGCTCTCTAAACAGGACAGGGAGCTTTTCTTAGAGAAGAGCGATATTGTTATTGTGTTGCTGGTGCAGTGGAAATGAGGTGGAGAAAGTCATTCCCAGCATTCTGGCTGAAAATTTCCATAGAATATGTTTCTATCTTCTAAATAATACATCCACATGTGGTGCAATTACCCACTACAGTCTAAATGGAGATTACCATTAATCATAAATCAAGAATAAAAAGAGATTTCAGATCATTTGTTTTTATGCAGAGATTCAAAATACGTTTGGCTTTGGCAGCTTATCTGCAGTCCTCCATGAATATGAGAGTAAATGATCCACAGGCTTTTATGTCAAGAAAATTGCTCAGGTGTGTTGTTGCTGCAAGTGCTGGCTACATAGTTGCTTGGCAACGTTACAATTCAGAATTACACAAACTAGAAACACAAGCTGGGCTAAAAGAAACCCACAGCGCACTATTTGGGTCACTGAATACCTCTGTGTTTACCCTCAGCCTACTGTGGGATTGACGTTTCGATCCCCACCTCCTCCAGGGAGTTTTTCCACCATGACATGTGCGATGGGGGAAACTTAAGCCTTAGCAGATCTTCCAAACAGGAATTTTCACTTCTCCTTGTATAATCCTGTAACCCCCACTAAAAACCACTGTGCGCATCTGTGCATGTGTGACAGGCCTAAATCTTCTCCAAACAGCAAAACAGTGTAGCTCAGCATTTAGTTAAAGCAACTAACAATATGAGAGTAGGCAACCAGCCAATCAGCACGAGGCTGGGTGATGGTTGAACATGCTGCTTAATGACCTTTAAGGTGAATCACACAAAGATGACTGAAAGTCTGCCGAGAAGAAATGGGAACTCATTATATGAAATGTCACACTCTTAAACGTCTCTATTCAAGTTTATTTGTGGAGCACAAGTAGTAATGCTACACTGTTGGAGTGAAAGGACTTGCATTTACTGCACACTGCCTTTATTTGGGGGTCAACGGACTTGAAAAAACAACAATGATTTGGCAACAGTGCAAGCAAATTCATCCCTCACATGTGCCTAGACTGGCAAGAGCTTACACAACAACTCAAGTATGAACAGACATCCCAACCGCTCTGAGACAAAGGACGCTGGGCAGAAACTCGTCTTCCTTTCCGTAAAAGTATCATCTGAGGGAAGCAGAGTGATGTTTCAGAGAATGCAGCAGATTCACTCAAGCTATTACTGTTTTGTTTACCTGGCACTGAAGACACACCAGGCTTTAAAGTGAAGAGATATCTGGGAGATAGCAGAGAGGAAATGAGCTGGAAAACAGACTGCTTACCTAACCATACGTACAGGCTTCTACTAGCTAGCAATCAGATGTTCCCTAAGCAGTATTAGCCTCCATACCTGTGATTTAGCGCAGCAGAAAGGACGGTCATTGTTGCTTTCTTTCTAGCAGTGCACCATTTAAACCAAATCACTATGTGAGACTTTAAAAGCATGTCACCCACCTGTTACAGGAAGTGGAAATTACAGAGGAGTGTGAGAAAAAGCAGCTCATATGTTTAAGATAAATGGCGACTGACAACAGAGCAGCTTACACTGAGATGTGTTTAACAGCATTAATAAAAATGCCATTGTTTCTTATATTTCCTGCAACAAACTAGTAAAATATTCATATAGACGTGCAAAAATGGCTGCACATTTTAAATGTTACATTCACCCATAACAAGAGTGACGTGGAACAGTTGTGCATTTCCTGCAAATCCATATTATATTAATCATGTTAATGTAACTTGCTTCTATTCAGGAAATATCTTCTGGCTCATATAGTTATTTTATTAAAGCAGTTATGCTGATGTGGTATTCATGCTCAGACAGTCAGATGAAAGTCAACTGAGTCAACAATAAAATGAAACAGCCAACAGAAGCAGCAGATGGCACCTGACCAACACTGATCTGAATGAATATGACAGAAGAAACCAATTAGACCTGTTGATTACTTAATGACCCTGAATATGAGAAGCTGTGAAAGGTCCTCCACAGAACCACAAATAATGGTTGTGTTTTTCTCACACTGGTTTTAAAGTTTAGTTTCTTCTTGCTGTTAATGGACTGACACATTGGACTTGCGTAACTTTTTTCCTAAATGGGAGATTTACCATCATTTTATACAGTTTAAAAAACTGCATTGACTTCTTTGCTGTTAGATTTTTTTTCTCTTTTTTGATTGTCACCTGTTATCCCACTTTAACCTGAGTGTTTGAAACTATTTGCACCTGTTATCTTTTTGATAACAGAAAGTAGAATTATTTTTCTCCAAATCTGCAGAAATACTCTTTTTTTATTATCAAACAGCTTTCTAACAATACTGTACCCAATGTTGCCAGAATGCAAACATGAGGGCTTTTACTCTACCTCTAGTGTTTACCCATTGCACACTGCCTCTCCACTGCCTCAGTATGGAGTTTCAGTGCACCATTAATTTCTTGACTGTGTCTACTGTTTACTGCAAATCAAAGTACATGTTATACTGTATGTATCGACATTTTTGCGAGAAAATCTATTTCAATCCAAACAAATACACGTACCACAACACATGTTCTCATGTGAAAACCTTATATGCAACCTCTGGTTTAAGGCTAAAAACATAATATGCAAGCCTGCAAGGACAGCATTATAATCTGAGCCTAAATAATCAAATCAATATATTCAAAGATCAGGATTTTTCATCAATAGATTTTTTTTTATTCTTTGATGGAGCAAACATGATAACATTTAAACAGTTTAAGAGATGTTCAGGAAGCATGAGGCATAGGTTTTACACATTAATCGGTTGGTTATTCAAACTGCTAAATCTTTGGTAACACAGGAGCCAATAAAAAAGTACAAGAATGAATTGAAGGTGTCTTAATAAAATATTAAAGGGTCTGACCTTTTTATATTTCGCTTTCAGCAGACAGTGTGTGTTAAGATTAAATGGCTTTCAGGTCAAAAACAAACATCTCCTGGTGTGCCTCAGAGGTGCTTGCTGTACGGAGGAATCCCAACCTGCCATTACAAAGGAGATTACGCATAATCTCTTATTACTTAGAACAGGGTGAACAGGGTGGAGAGGCTTTCATGCAAGGCATCTTAAAAAATCAAACTGCGCTGTCAGATGAGCTTAAGAGTTAGTTTATACACCTACAGAAACATGTCTGCATTTGTACCCTGGACTATTTAGAGAGACAGGACCTAAAAAAGCCACAGAGACACGATTTTCAGCTCAGACTTTAGAGTCAACACGACATGGGATAACAGCACTCTCTCGCTGAGGGATCAGTCCATAAAGACTTACGATCATCCAAGTGTTAAGCACTATTTATGCAAACAAGGCAAACTGCACAAAGATGTGTGCGGCCCAAATCCATGTACATTTATCAGCAAAGGAAACCTGCCAACTGTGCCAGAAAAACAGAGGAAGGCAACATGTAAAGACAAAACTGAGGTGAACATGAAACTAGTGTGTGAACTGTGTTGGCTCTCTCTCCTGGATAATTGCTGTTTTGTCTTGAATCCCTGTGCTGTTATTTATTTGCACAGGAACTCAGACAGTTTCCCGCAGGGCAAAAGTTGTTTTTCGCTTCATAGCAATCTTGAAGTTGTTAAAAAAAACTGCATTATTTCCTGTAGCATCCGACTATCTAAAGCCTTTATCATGAAATTGCTGCACTAAATTGTTGCTGCAGAGGAGTCTGTATTAACGCAGCTAAACAACTGCTAATTATTGGCTTTCAGCCTGATAGTTTCAACACAAACACAAGGCAAACTTTCTGCACGCTTTAGCTGAGGCAGCAGTTCTGGCTGGAAAGATCACATCTCACTTTCACTTGCCTCCATCAAATTGAAAAATGACATAAAAATAAAGACAAGAGCATAGATAAAAGAATAGCAGAGGACAGAGGAAAATAAAGTTTTAACCGTTTGTCATACTTCGAATTACTCAAACAAGTGGATCAAACAATGCTGGTATGGCAGCCTAAAATAACAGTGAATTTCTGTGTAGTGACAAAGTGAAACATGAGAGGTTGTCTGCAGTGTTTTATAGCGCAACGTTGTGTAATTTGATATGGCTTATGACAGCAGAAAAAAATCTTCCAAACCTGCTTCAAGAGCTCCATTCTCCTCCCTGAGAAATGAGTCGGACCAACCCAACATGTATCAAGCCTTTCCCACAATTCAGTTCTGTCCCTGCTGTCCAGATGTCTACTTTAGCCTATACAAAGTGAATGAACCATTAGGTCATGTCTGTTACACTGACCCAAGGTCACAAAGGGAAACTGATGTCTTGAACATGCAGAGCAAAAGCGAAACTCTGTATTTTTTTTCTATAGTTGAATAAAGGGGACTATATGGGGTGGGGTGGGGGGTATTTCACTGTAAAACATTTGTGAATGTGTTGGAGGCATGCTGTATCTACAGTAAGTGAGGTGTGTGATATTGTGGAATGTGTGTGTGTGACACTGAGACTATCAGTATGTGGAAGTGTTTGTGAGGACATTGCAGGCCTCTGAAAGCTCTTTGTGGCATTTAGGTTGATGCATAATGTTCAAAACAAAAGATCCAACATGCAGAACAGGCTCCTTCAAGTGAATCCATGTTTAAACACTGCAACAGTTTCTTTACTGTGTTTTTGTAGGGAGGGCACCAGTCTTGCTTTTTTTTGTTTCTGATGTAATGTGTCACTCTTCAAAGGAGGTATTTTTTAGTTGTTTACTGCTGCAGGGAATTGATTGCATCACTTTTCTCTTTAAGACGCATTTGATGTGCCTGAGATCTCCAGTGCTAAGAAACTTACTTGCCCAACATTATGACAAACGAACGATGGTCAGATGATGGTGACCATAATTTTGAAAATTGCGTTTACTGCTGAACCTTGAAGGTGTAAAAAAGGGTGGGGGGGTAAAGAAAAAGAATAGAAACATACAAAGACACCTGCAAGAACTGTTAAACCATAAAAAATTAATTATGTAATGTAATGTAAAGAAGCTTTATGGCCTTTGTGAGAAAATAAATGGGATAAAATCCACTTTCCTCATTTCTCCATCATCACATCTCAGTTCCCAGTACACTCCAGCTGGTATTAACAGTTTTGCAGACTATGAGTACTGCTCCAGTGCTGGTTCCCCTCTCAGGACACCTCCACCGTGGGGTGTGAATAAAGACTTTTTAAGATGAGTTGCACAACTGAACTGCATAGGAGATTGTTTTAAAATGCAATGATAAAACCAGTCAGTGTGTGTGTGTTATAACCTCCATGTTGCCACCTGGATTGTGCACAATAATGCACCAACAAGTAGTAGATGTGTTTTAACCCCTTTGTGACCATCTTGATTATTCTCTACATAACATTAATTGTACTTTTGCCCTTATAAAACATATTTCTTAATTAATAACGCACATTTAAATACTTTTGCACAGTCGGCTGGTTTTAATGTGGATAACCGATGTGCCCATGCATCAGCAGGTCTAGTTCAAAAGTAATACTTCAGATCTTTAGCTGAATGTTGTGTTTTAGGGACAACATGACAACACACCAGTTAGACTTTCATTTTTTTTTCTTCTTTGATTTTGGGATTTTGTTTGGTTTTAGTTACCATGGTGGGTTTGCTAGTTGTAGTTCAGATTTCTTTGTATATACAGTAGTGAAGTGAAATTTAAGAAAAGAAGGGACCTTATCATACTATGTAATAGTTTGTAATAGACTTATTATAAAAGCTGGAAACTCAATACGTCACAATTTTACAATAAACTAGCACGTTACAACGTGACTGGGTCCCTTTTTTATTTGGGGTGACAGCTTTTTGCTTCTGGGTAATATCAGGTTTTTATCTTTATGTCATCTTTTCCCTTTTCTGTTTGTGATTTATAGTAGCTGCCAAACATTCTTCTTCATAAAATCATCTCTGAGGGGGAGCTGGGTGAGGGAGGGGTGGGTGTGGGAAAGATTGTTTCTTCCAGCCCCATGGTGGAGGTGGCCTGAGTGAAGGCTGCTCCTAAATACACATATTGGAGTTTGGCAGCCAGACCCCACTACCCTGTAGCCCATGCAAGATATGCACCAATTACTTAAAATGATCAATATTATCCTGCCTTAAAAAGTCATAATTATGAGTTTAAAAGTCATAATTATGTGATAAAAGGAGACTTTTGGGGATTCTTTTTATTTCAGGTGGCTGAAATGGGCTTCCATATTAGCCTGATGATATGCCATAAAAAGAGGGGTTTTTTTAAAACTGAAGTAGGAAACCTAAACCAATTTTCAATATTTTTTTATTTTTTTATTTTTTTATTTTCATTTACCTTTATTTAACCAGGAAGTCCCATTGAGATTCAGAATCTCTTGTGCAAGAGAGACCTGGCCAAGGCAGCAGCCAACACCAAGATACACAATTTAAGATACAATTAAAAAATAAAAAAAAACAATTCTCTCAAGAAAAACATAGACATTTCTCTATGTGGGCAATATGGGCAATGTAACATTTCAGAAAGTAGTTCTTCTTGTTATTATTATCAAAGAACACATAAATTACACAGGGTTAAAAATGGGTAATAATCATTAAAACTCAACTTGTGAGCTGAGCTTGTTTAAATTTTCTGCATGATTAATTATATTAACAGCTGCTTTGGGTAATGGTTTCAACTGAATAATTAGTTATAACATTTTGCCATGCTTCTGTTGACAATTTAGTCTCAATGGAGCCATTTTTCAATAAGGTAATTAGTTTCACTGAACAGAAAAAATAGTACCTCCTGTGAGGAATTTCTTCAAATTTGTAAACCTTATTTAAAACTATAACTTTTTAGTTCACAATTACACTGATTTCGAAGAATATATCATACTGCCCATTCGTCACCTGGGGAAGAAAAGAGCAGGAGAGAAATTAGAGGTTGGCTGTTCCACTGTATATATGGATAGTGGGTCTTATATTTCATGACATTGGTTACTTGGTGTCTAAAGTCTGACACAGACCACCTGCGACAGAGGACTGTAACCAGAGAATATAGGTTTTTACTCAAAGCACAAGCATTGGAAATCTTCAAACTGGTACATGTATGTTACAAAGATATCAAAGCTATATTAAAACTCACAAACGTGACATGAGAACTGCCACAAGAACTCATGATTCCAGATAAACATAGTTACAGAGAAACCTAATTTAATTGAATGAAGGAGGAAAAATATGTCATCAATGAACAATAACAAACTAACAATCCTGATGTGTAAAATAAAATTATAATTCTACTGAATTTAGTTGTGAGTGTTTCATGCAGATCCACTTTAAAATGTAATCAACAGAAGATAATACAAGAAAAAAAAGCACTAGAAAGAGACCGTAAAAGAAAGGAAAAAAAGCTGTGAAAAATACCCTGAAGCCATCCCGCACCTCATGTCGAACGTAAATCTCAGGATATTTTATGACTGTAATTTATTTCTATCACACCTAAAACTTTAGGGCAAAGAAGAAAACCTCAGCCATGTTGTGAGTATGATACTCCATCAGGCAGACAAGTGAAAACACAGAGAAATGTGTGTTTCTTCACAATGCCTGAAGCTTAAAGTCTGACCTTGTCCCCTCTCAAGCTCCTCCTCACCTTCTGCTCCTCCTTCCCTACTCCTCAGCCCTGGGGCACCAATGGGTGGGCCTTCGGGAGAGGTAACTGCAAGGCACCCCTGGCATCATCCATACCTCAGGTTGTAAAGAGAAGTAGAAAACTCAAAAGATGACATTGGTGAGACAGTGTTGTCGTGAGGAGAAATGAGGTAAATATCAATGGCGGTGGTCTCCCATAGCTCATTAGTCAATGTCTCGCTTGCTGTATGAGTATCAGCCCCAGGGTTCACACCACCACCACTGTCCTCCTGGTGAATATCACCCAGGCAAAAATAAAGCAACCTGAGCTGGACATAAATCATAAGGAACATTTGTTACCTTGGGTAATTGTGCTTCATTCATCTTCAGGCCTTTAACCATTTGTCAACCACTGGAACATGTCAGCTGTGCAGGTTTGCACAGTACACAAGGCTGGCTGTGCCTAACCTGCAGGAAGCAGTGTCAGTCAGTGCTGTTGCTTCAGACGGCACTTCTTACACATGACAAATCAGTTCTCTGTCGGAAATGCATTCCGTTGGTACATGTATGATAACTGTAAAAATGTACATAAAATTAGATAGATTACTTAGTATTTGAGTCGATTTCCACAAAACTTTATATATATATATACAGGGCTGTCTCAGAAAATTAGAATATTGTGAAAAAGTTCTTTATTTCCTGTAATGCAATTAAAAAACATGAAATGTCATAC
>JBAMIG010000012.1:21249763-21269894 GCA_037177335.1 Kiunga ballochi | reverse complement strand
ATGTTTTTTAATTGCATTACAGGAAATAAAGAACTTTTTCACAATATTCTAATTTTCTGAGACAGTCCTGTGTGTGTATATATATATATTCAGGATCATTGGGATACTGGAGCTTAGCCCAACAATTAGCAGGTGAGAGGCATGAATGAATAAATGAAAAAGGTTTTGAATTAAAGTAATTTTTAAACAAAAGGTTTGAACAAGTGAATATTGAAGAAAATGGATTTACTTTCAGAATCTTATCTTGTTTGATTTCACAATATAAATGTATCTGTTTCCTCACATTGTTTGTGACACTTACTGTGCAAATACTACTTGCTGTTGTTTAGCGGTTAGATTAGGTTGCAAGATGTCTTTGACCAATTTGTGGTTGACACACACTTTTAAAAGGCACAAAAGAAGAGTAAGTGGAGGAATCTAATTTCAGCTATAATCACGTTGTGATCTATTCTTAAGGAAGGCATCTATTAACACCAATTGTAACCTCAAATAACCGCAATACCTTGAAACCTGTCTCTAGCTGTTAGCACCCTGCCACGTCCATTAACCTGAGAGACACATGTCTTTAACAAACATGCATGCGACACTAACAGCATTCTGTTGCACAAATATAAGTTGGATTATATCTCTGCTCTTTTTCTTCACAACGCTCTGCTACACCATTTTTTTTAGCTGGAAATAGTACGAAGTACAGGACAACAACATAACTGGTTGTACTTTTCTCTGTGATGAGGTTTCTAATGACTTTATTCATCTTAACCCCCTAATTTATTACATCTGAAAACCATGTGACTTGTTAACATTGGAATATAAAAGCAGTAGAAATATAGTTTAATAATAAAAGCATCCCAGAAAAGTTCATTTTAAAACAAATTTTGAAAGGATATTAAGACAGATTTAAGGAATAAATTTGTTTCTGTACAAACGGCTGTATTCTGAATGCAGCTGATAATGTTTGCCTGTAATATTGTGACTAACTTCAGAAGCTCATCTGCTATGCAGACCAAAAAGAGTTTCATAAGACCTTTTTTCACATTGGATCTGTTTTCTTTTTTTAAAAAAATATAAAAAGAATATAATTAGATCTTTGACAGTCAACTGATTTCAAAGGGGTTCACAAAGTCCATATTTCTGAGCTTTACTACCAGTGGTCTCAAGACATTTTAGCGTTGCTTTGATCCCACGATTCTTTTCTTTTTAAAAGTATATAACATTAAAAAAAAATCTGAATTCTGTCATAATCTGTTGATCTATTTTAAACCCACTAAAACAGTATTTATTCAGTCAGTTGTGATACTGCTAATATGTACATTATATCATGAAAACAGGGGAATACTTCATAGTTATATTTTACTTGCAATATGGAAACTGCTTACTTCTTATAAAATTCAAGGCCTACTATATTATATCTGATACATACTGTTTCTGAGACATTTTGCATCATTTTGTGGCAGAAACTTTACTCAAAACTTTGTTGTTCAACATATGACACTTCTGCACCATGGAGAACACCAGAAAGCAGGTTATACGACAATACTTTTGACCTAATCCATGACAATTAATCATAAATCAGAAAATCTTTTGTGCAGATTTTATTAAAGAGACACATAAAGATTTTAAAAATTGGATGTTTCTACCCAGCTCTTCTTAATTCAGACATTAAGGGGATAAAGCTTCATCATAAAGATAAAGGAAAATGTATTATGATCCTTTCAACAGCCAATGATTACTGAAAAAACAAACATGTCTTAGTTCAGTTCATTCACTTTATGCTTATTTTTGTCTCTGTGGTAGAAATGATGTGTCAATGCTCAAGAAAAAATTTGATTATGATAGGAAGTAATAAATACCAACAGGAATACATTCAGAAAATACTTTCGGCAACTCTTAGTCATGAGTTACTGGGTGGGTGCTGACAGGAGAGGATGCCATTTATCAACAGGTGTTAGGAAGGCAATAAAGATATGAGGACAGATAACAGGCTGGCAGCACAAGCGACCCTGAAAGAGAGAGCAGGAGAGAAAGAAATACTGCAGAAAACCCGCAGACGAGGTGTGTGCACAACCACAGAGACATTCTCGGGCTGCAAACACCCTTTCACCACTTCCAGTCGCACCTCCCACACACCTACCCTCCCCCCACACACACTTATCTCCCTTGAATCTGAAGGAGGCGGATGCTCTGTAGAACTACACACACTGCAGGCCTCAAACATAATTAGTAGAAAACATGCAGCCAGCTATTGCTCAAGCTTACTAACACAAGTTTGGTCCCAAAACAAACACACAGCTTTGTAGAACAAACAGTGGTAATGCCCTTGAGACAACCCAGGCTTTATTACACACGTTGAATTGCACTGGGCATTGAATTTAATTACATCAGATAAACACATGCAACATGTGTCTAATGCAAGCACGTAAATGCAGCTGATGTTTTTTGTTTCAGCTCTTTTCAAGTGGATCTTGTCATCTGTTTGGAAAATGGGCGGAGTTATATCAGATAAGAAAATGATATTAAATATGTATAGTGTCTGAAAAACATGAATGAAGCTGCATCTGCAATGGAGATGATCCAAGGAGAGCTTTTGTTAAAAAACAAAAAACAGGTTCTCTGGAAAACCAAACACAAAAACTTGCAAGGCAAGCATGTGCAGTCTACCATGAAGACCATGCTTTATAACAAAAGGTGGGATGAACTGGTAGCAACTGAAGAAAAAGCTTCCTGTTCGCTTTGCCTTTACCTTTGCAGTTGTGAGAAGTCAGGCTGGTTTCAGTTCAGATAAGAGGTGCTACTGCTATGTCTGTCCCAAAGGGAGCAGGGCTATCTCCTGGTGTTCAAGTAGCAGAGGGGAAATGGTGGGGGTCCGCATCCTGTTTCTAAACCTGGAAGAGGAAACTAATCCTAGGTCAAAGAGGGCAACTGTGTTGAGTGAGACGTCACACAAGGGATGGGATATTCAGAATGTATCTCACTCTCTCTCAAACGTTACCCTCTTGGTTGAAACCCCACAGCTGGGCCTGAGATGGATCCATGGGGAATCCCCTCATAGGCATCGCCTCCCAGGCCCCTAAATCTGTCCCCAGCCCCTCATTCTCTTCCCACTTATCCCTTTTTCTTCCCTTGTTTAACTCTTTCTTCCATTTTGGGTCAAGCCCAGGGCCTCATTATTAGCGCATGTGGGCAGGAAGGGAATGTGATAGGATTAAGTAGATAACAGAAAGACAAAACTGGCTAAATGAAAGAAATACCATCACTGTGGTTTCTGCTTCTTGAGCTAATAATTAATTATGGGTTGTAATCAGAGACATATTTCAGAGTTTCTGCTCGGCTCGGTCTGGTTTCCATTTGTAATCTACTGTTGAAGGGTGAAAAGTTCCTGCATGAACCATATAAAACTATATAAAATGTACATTTTCGGTTTTATTTTCCTAAAATGATTGTTTGCTTATTTTTTTTTGCTATTTCTCAAAGGGCAGCGATTGTGAGACTGGTCATTCTCATAGATCCTCATCATGCTGCTCTCCTCTCTATATCCTTGTAGTCATGTGATTTGAACAAAACAATTCTTGAATCCCTTACCCACAACCAAACACCCTTCACTAGGCATGATGACCTGCTACTCTGGTTTCATTTCCTTGTTTGTTACAAACGTCATTTTGATCATTATCATGTCAAAACCCGAGGGCTGATTTAACAACTCAACATCTTTGCATTGTCACATTCACAAAGCTTACAATTAGTTTTGAAACACTTGACACTAAAGTAACAAAAGGTTTACCCATGAGCCCTCAGGTAAGTCATTCAGTATGGACATGCACCACATTGGAAGTACACGTCATTTGATCCCCCAAAAAGTGTTGTTGTGACTTACATAAAAGTATTGGACCACAGTAGGTTCACACAAGTATTTCTTCAAATTGTTGTGTGTAAGCCAGTACTTATTATTAATTGCCTTTGAGTTTGCAGCGTTATCTGATACTTACATAACAGTTTTTTGGGGGGGGGTTTATTTGTGTCTGAATAAAAAGAACTCCCACGTGTGAAAATAAAATGGATCTGAATTGTAGATGTTTATTGTTAGGCATAATAACTCAAAGTTATTTGTGCTATGAGGTGAATGTTATTTAACTGCCAATCTAGTAGGTCTTTATGCAGGCCCATGCCATATGTCCTGCCAAGAGTGTGTTTACACCAAGAACCAGTCCCAGTGAGTAACTCTCTGCAGCCAGTCAAGCTAGTGGTGGCGTCACCCAGCTGCTCCAGTCGCTGCCCGATCTGAATCTGTGTTATTGTTACTGGTAGCATTACCACGCTTAAGCGCGACAACATAATTTGTAACAATAAAAGAAAATTAGCTCAATGCTGTGTGTGCATGTGCTTTAAGCTCAGGGACCCAAACCAATCACAGAAGAAACATGGCTGCACCCAAAGCACATGTGAGCATGCAGTCCCTCTACAGTTTGTCTCCTAAACATGAGCAAGCTCAGATTTCAAGCCTTGTGGTTTCCTAAATATATATCGAGGTACACATCAGGCCGTGTGTCACTACTGTTTACAGGAAAGTGATTTATGGGGCTTTTTGAGGAGAAGAGGAAGCAGTGATACGACGTGAATGACTTTCAGCAAAATGCTGAGAGGTCAGGCTACCGTGACCATTAAATAATCACCAGCAAATGAATTTACTGGGATTATTTGCGCAAGGTAAGAAAAGCTGAGAGGTGACGGTATTTTCTATAATTTTATATATGCAATAATATCAGAGTCATTACTGAATTAGCCTTCACTGTTAGATTTTTCTTTTTGTCTTGGATGATGCATAGTGCTTGAGCAAATGCCAGACATAACTCAAGAGAATAGCATAAACATAGTTTGCATGTTGTCAAATAAAGCAGGTGGACCAGACCTTGGTAGATGTATGCTCCTTTATGCTGCTTTCATATAACTAGTTCATTGTGTGGAGCTTTACACATCACATCTAGTCAAACTGGTATTGTGGGGTTCCATCTTATTTAGGCTAGCAAGGTGTGTGTCTGTTCAAGTGACTGCCTCCTTCCACATACATTAGGCTACATGGCACACTGTAGCACACATGCACACCTTATAAGTCTGTGTGTTCTCAAAACACTGACGTCTTTAGCAAATATGGTATGATGGAGGCATGGTGGTGTACTGTCAGTGGAGATAAAGAGGAAGATAAAAAACCTATTGCACGGCCAGTAAAGAAAAGAAAAGCACTAATGGCTTAAAGATGCAAAGGTCTGCATACTGTACACGTATGGAAGTGGCATGATGAAGAAAAACAAAAAGTGTACATTGCAAAACTTTTACAGATACAGAGGCTGCAGCACTTCTGAATTGTCTTCCCAGTGGTTTTCCAGACAGATAAGCCGAATGGCTGGAGCCAAAACATCCGCTGCAAGTCTGAAGTGTATTCAAAGTTCAAATGAAACGTGAGCTTTGCTGCCTTTTTGTACAACACAATCCATAAAATGTTAGTATGAAGTGACTAAATAAATAAAAAAAGCAGTATAGCCAAATTTGACTTGATTTCTATTTAATTACTGTAGCTTTTCCTTCATCCAATGTGACGTTTGGACAGTGCTGGCAGTAAACGCAAGAAAACATTCTCAAATCATTTTTCCCTTTCTGCCAGAGCACTCTGTATATTCTTTTATGATAAAATAAACATGTGAGTATTATTGAAGGTAACACTGATGTCATTGTTGCCATTGCAACAAATCTCTCTTTATTTATTGTACTTACGATTAAAACAAGTTCGATTTAGTTAATAAGTTTGATGGGGGTCAAACTGTGAGTAGAACAATATGCCACATGTGCATTGCTGCAGTTACACACCACATGAAACAAAAGGCGGTGGGGGGTGAGAGGAGGAGGAAAGGGGGACCAGTTCAGTCCTGATATGTGCAGATTCAAACATTCAGCGGAAGGTGGCCAAACCCCAAACAACCACCCCCAAATCACGCTGAGGTTTGAAAGACAAATGGCCCAATAAAGCTCCGTGGCATTGCAGGAAAAAAAAATCAGATCACGTCGCTAGCAAAGACAGACTCCTCCTGAAGTTTGAACCGGAATATTTAGGTTGAATGATGCTAACTTTCAAGAATGCCTGGAATTTCAACAAAGAAGAAAAAGAACTGGGAACAAAAACAATCATAATTTTTTTTTTTTAAAAAGTAGCAAATCGAGTCAAAAGTACCTTGTGTGTTTTGGCAAAGTCAGTCCTTTTTTTTTTCAGAACGAGGGAACTGTTAGACAAAGGAGGTATAAGGGTGGGAGTGTGGTGTTTATTGCTTTCTGCCAAGCCAGTCAGAGAAGCAAACACAAGCAGAGTGAAACCTGATCGACTGGCATTGTGCCTGGGCCGGCGGCAGCAAGGAGCAGCGGCGGGGAAAAACCAATGACAAACATACACAAGCACAGGACATTGGTTTCCAAATAATCACAAGATGAGCCTATTTACACATGAACAAATCTTTGAATTTAAAGCAAAATCCTCTATCTATTTATGCAACAAGGAAGCACACTGAGTTAACTGGATCCCTGTGAAAGTCAAAACTAGAAGATGGGAGACATTTTCTGACTTGAGTTTACCATTTCAATCCCTTGATCCCATCCCACTCTACTCCTTCACCACCACCCTGCACAGACACAAGGAAACACGCACACACAAACTCTGGCCTAGCAGGAAAATCCCTATGTGGCTAGGCGTTCCTTTTTAACTTGATATGCTTGTGAATCACCCCCAGTACTGCAGTGCTGCTCCACTAATGAACATAGGGCCCACAGACAGAGTGGTCCATGCTCTGTTACGCTCCCCAATCGCACAGGAAAACAGGATCCAGCTGCTGGGCACCCTGTCATTACAGAGAAAAAAAACTTTCAGAACATCCTCTGCTCCCCTTAGACCTGTCTCATCCCTTGACCACATCTCATAGTCACCCATCAAACCCCCTGCTGCGAACTTTGGTCCAGACTTAACCCCGTAACCTGCCTTCATTTTCAACCATGTCCCAGCTGTAGCAATAACCATCTCATTTCTTCCATTTCTCATCCTCACATTTTTATTTTAAACGTTACATCAGCCATATATGCTTTTCTGCTCTTAGCTTTGCAGGGATTGTTGGTTGTACTTTTGCTGAATGAGATAAGTGTGTGAAATGCATTTTTTCACATGGTGCATCTGATGTTTCCACCCGCAGAAAACATCTGCAAATACTTTTTATATCTGTTTATACGACAATTCTAGATAAGTAAATGAAAACGATGAACTTCCAGTGACAGTCTTGGATCTGTATTTTTTGCCAGATACTGATCTAAACACGAGTGTGATGTGTGGAGGGCGATGAAGGAGTTCATGCAATGTAGAGAGTTGGCTTCAAAGCTTCATCTGATAAACTCATCAGTGTGCTGTGTGAGTCTTCAAATGAGATGGCATGTGCGCAAAGATGGTGGCAATTGTGCTAGACAAAGGCATACACACATCCACGCTCTTACACACAGCTGATACCAGCATCAAGGTGGAGCGAAGCCATATCTAATATGCTGAGTGAAAAGTAAACAGAGCTCTGTGGCATCGGGGCTTCCCGCTTACTGGGAAACCATCTGACTCAAAACAAGACAGGAACAGAAGGTTTCCAGGAGCTTGTGGTGGTGGGGCTGGGAGGATGAGGCTGTCTGGCCACAACACACAAATACACACAGTTACACACTAAACAGGAACAAGAGTCAAACAGAAATAGTTGCTTTGTTGTAGGCAACATGATGTATGAGTGAAAGTCATCAATATTCCCTTTGTTGTAGCATAAAAGATGAGTGTAAGATATTATTTATGTAACAGAAATCCTCCTAATTCTCATCTTGCAAATCAAAATGGGCAGTCTAGACTACCAGGTGTATTCTCTTTCTACCTTCTCTGCAGAATGCTTGTTATCCGTTCAATGTGTCAAAAGCCAACATCTCTTTGCTCTGCGTTATTGTGACCATCAGCCTGTGTCTGAATGGCATTTAACAGTCTCCCCTGCTGTCTGTGTTGTCGACACAACAAAGAACCTGATGCAGTTGGCACCGACACCCACAGCAAAGCTCCTCCGTGGCCTGAAAAGTCTCACAAATCATGTTAACATCTGTCCCAGTATGAGTAGCCTGTGGTTTTTCATCCCCAAGTACAAGGAGATTGTATGCTTTTGTTGTGGTCACATCGATTCAAGGTGATCTTGGAGCATGTGAAAAATATTTGTAGCCATAAAGAAAGGCAGACTGGTATTAATGATGCGGCGTGCAGCAGAGGCCACAGGAAATGTGTGTTTTAGTGTGTGTGTGTTAGGAGTGTGTTTGGTCTGGGTCAGTCAGACACACTTGCTTCCCTCTAGGATGGATCTGATAGGGGCCACAGGGCAAGAAGCAAACAGATTCATCAGAGTCGTCATCTCACGGTGTCCGATGTCCCAGATTGCAGTGGCGCAGCTGCCAGGCTCTGCAGTGGCAACCATGATGGGCTCCAGGTGGACAGCTTTAGATGTTTGGCTCCAAAATGCTCACAATAATCATGCGTTTTTCTTTTTCAATAAACTATTTAAATGATTTGAAAACTAAAATGTTAAAGAGTTTCAAATCAGACTGAAAGGTTTGATAGATTAAGATAATTTACACTATATACAACACAGATCCCACAGATGAGTCACCCTTATGTTATTTTAATGCTGTCAAATCGGTGCAGTAAGACCCACAACATAATTGCACAATAATAATTTTGCAAAGGTTTCAGAAATACAGATTAAATAAATATCCTCAGTTATTTTTTTTTAAAAAGGAACATTTTGGTGTTTCTGGGCGTGTTTAGTCATAAAAGATATCATAATCAATGAACCAATGTCTAGTAGCTTCACCTTAATGGTAAATTCTTTAAATATTTTCTATATGTTTCTTTATCAGTTGAAGACAAAAGGGGAGTGACTTGGTGTAACACTTGTTAGTTTGTCAGCAATGGAATTTTTCTCAGATCTTTATCATAGATTGGTAATATAAGCCCTCGCAAAGGCTGGTCATAATACATTTTTGTCTTCTTAAGAACCAGATGCCTGTTAAATCCGGAAATTTGTGACAACTTTGATTTAGGGTTGTTTGTAATGAAACAGCAGAAACTCTACTTTGCAATCAATCAGTTTAAAGTGAAAGCAGTTATTTATCTAACCTGATGGGCATTGCACAGGTATGAAGGCAAACCTATAAATAACACACTTCATTCGCAGAGCAGACAACTTATTCTTACTCATGGAACAAGACATAAACATGGTCGTTATGGTTTCTATTCATCGCAGCATTCCTAACCATCTCTAAGAGTAGATCACAGGTAATAATAAACAGTCTGTGGGATTCAGTTTTACTGGCAAAGTTAAGGCGAGTTTCCATCTTTAAAAACATTCCTTAAAAATTCAACAAAACTAAAACTGACTTTTTTGAATACATAAACTTTGAACATGTCTTGAATTTTAATTCCTTGAGTTGTCTGCTTTTACATTTTGGAAAAGTAACTTTTTTATTCACAAAGCACATGGCTCCAGCATGCACAGCAAGATGATGTCTAATCAAATCAACATATGTACATTGTCAGCTAAATGAATGCAGGTTTTTTAAATACATTTTTCATTCAATTCAATGCCTGTTTTTGACATTTGCTTTAATATAAAATTGATTTTAGAATTAGTCTAACTAGAGGTCCTGGTAACTGCATACAGTGTAAGTGTAGTTAATCAGTCCCAGTTGAGGCTGAAATAATCAGAACCTTGACATGAGTCCAAGCAGCATGACTCTTCACAATTCATTCATAAATCAAACATTAAAAAAGTGCAACTATCAGACCTCCGCCCCTCAGCTAGTGTATCAAAGGGGTACAACCACGAGGTAGTAACTTAGTCACATTATGAGAAATATTCCATAGCTAATTAAATAAACATTCACCACATTTGGTCATATATGGACATGAAATGGCTCGTATCCATTCCCTTCCAGATTGTAAAAAGGAAAAACAGCTTCTTTAGGTGGAGAGTTATTCATTGCATTGTATCTCATACCAAATGGAGACAATAAGAACAAATGGTGTTAAAAGTAAAGACAGTTTGATACAAATTAGACAAGCAGGTCCAGCATGGATTCTCAAGAATATGATGCAGAGCAGATGTACTAGATGGGGAAGCATTTTATCCCTTATTTGTTTCTTTCTCTTTCAAAAGTATAGCTTTTAATCACCATGGAATACAGCATGACACAGTGTCTAAGTATGAAAACACTGCTAGGAACAGACAGCAGGAAGTACAAATGCATCTTGTGGTTTCTTATGTTCTCTCTGTTTTTAGTATGAAACTCATAAAGTTCAAAAGCATTAAATCCTGACTGGCGTTTCTGATGCCACGTGGGTTTGACCAAGACTCTGAACCTTTGCTTGAAAAGTTCTGCTGCTATCAACTTTTTGTTCCATGCAGAATAGGCAAAGTGGTGGAAACACAAATAACTCAGTGTGTGAACACATGACATCACCCTTTTTAAAGGAACAAGATCGTGGAAGCCTGAAACATATATGTACAGTATAAGCCATGTCCTAATCCCACTGCTACTTTGCTGCAATAGGACCCACATCTAAACACCACTGTGAGTCAGATAGGAGACATGTTTTACAGGCATCTGGTAAAAATGAGCTTAGTGACTTCTCTCAAAAGATTAATCCTTTAAATTACACCTTAAAAAGTGAGGGGTGTATGGTAATCCAAATAATACTTTCCTTATTTTTTTAATCAGCAAAGTAAAAGTTCAGCCACTAGGATGATATTTCCCATTTCATGTCTACAGAGCAGGGATATGTCTAATATCAGTGCCAAGATCCTTTATTCATTCATTTTCCAAACAGATTATTCTAATTTAAAGTAGCAAGGCAGTTTAGGCCTTTCACAACTATTAGCAGACAAGAGGCAGGATACACCCCAAACAGGTTGTCAGTCCATCACAGGGCCATGAATGAGATACAGTGTATGTGGATATGTGCTACTGTGTGTCTTTAGGTGTGCCATGGAGGACTGTGTGCCTTAAACAACCAAAGTTTAGGTCCATGAAGTAACAGGACCTTCATCATTGAATTAAATTGAATTAAATTAAAAATACTTTATTATTCCCAGAGAGAAGTTTAAATTTGTTGTAGGTTTTTGTTTTAAATACAAAAATAATTAATTAATGCTTTTGTTCTTGAGGCTGATGCTGCTGGGAGGAATAATCTTCTGTGCCTCTCAGTCCTACATCAGACCTGAACACCCTGTGGTTTCATTATTGTGTTGTGAAGTGGGTGTGAAGAATCCTCCATCATCTTCATCAGTTTGTGCAGTATTCTTTTCAAGACAGTCAGCTCCAGCAGCTTCAGAGTTACTTCAAACACAGAACCAGCTTTCTGGACCAGTTTGTTTATTCTCTTCAAGTCTCTGGTCCAGATGCTGCTGCCCCAGCAGATCACTAGTCCAGATGCTGCTGCCCCAGCAGATCACTGGTCCTGATGCTGCTGCCCCAGCAGATCACTGGTCCTGATGCTGCTGTCCCGGCAGATCACTAGTCCAGATGCTGCTGTCCCAGCAGATCACAGGTCCAGATGCTGCTGCCCCAGCAGATCACTGGTCCAGATGCTGCTGCCCCAGCAGATCACTAGTCCTGATGCTGCTGTCCCAGCAGATCACTGGTCCTGATGCTGCTGCCCCAGCAGATCCCTGGTTCTGATGCTACTGTCCCAGCAGCTGATTTCACTTTTAACAACAGACTTGAATAAGATCCCCCCCACTCCCCTGTCTGGATGAAGACCAACCGCTACATGCTACAAACCTGAACTGTGTTATTTCAGAATTTAAATGAGCTAATTGATAACAGTCCTAGGCACATTTGCCTGATCATCCTGGTAGAGAATTCCTCCTTCTATGTGGGCTCCATTAGGTTTCTTCTTTTTTTTTCCCCACAACTGTTTTTTAGGAGTTTTTCCTTACCGGAAAGGAGGAACAGAGATGTCCTGGTTCTGCTTGGTTTAGTGTAGTTATTACTTGTGTTTATAGTGTGTTATGTCTGCTGTTGTGTGATTACCTGTTTGTGAAGCCCTTTGAGACAACTTTGTTGTGATACTGGGCTATATAAATAAAATTTAATTGAATTGAAGATGTGCATAATTTTGGTGCAGACGTTAAAAGATCTCAGTCTGTTTTGACCTTTCTTGTAGATGTAGCCAGTGTTACTTTTCCACTCAAGTCTTTTTTCCAGCTGAATTCCAAGGTACATGTATTCCTCCACCACCTCCACCTCCTCTCCCAGGATAGGAACAGTCCCATGTGTATTCTTGTTTCTCCTGAAGTCAACAATTATCTCTTTTGTTTTGCTGGTATTCAGGATGAGATGATTGTCACCAGACCATTTAGAAAACTGACTGACCAGTTCTGTGTATTCTGCTTCCTGTCCATCACTGATACAACAACTGCAAATGGCAGGACTGGACTGGAAGTCTGAGCTACATAATGTGAAGAGGAATGGTGAAAGTACAGTTCCTTGTGGTGTTCCAGTCCTGCATACCATCTCAGACATACAACCTTTCAAGCTGACAAACTGTGGCTCTGGTCATTCAGACTTATGATAAAATCTTGATAAAACCATTATTTTCATTCACACAGAAGTTTCTCACAACTCCAGTTCCACATGAGTCCTGTGGGACCTTTTCCTTCTCCATTTCTTCATTTGCTATTTGTGTCTGGTATGAGTCACACCAACACAGGCTAAGTTTAGGGAATAAATGGCTCTTATTAGAGACCAAACACCACTTTGTCATTGCATTAATAAAAGCAGCAGAGGAAGTAGCCTTCCAGTATACCTAAGAAAGAAAAAGAAAATGAAAAAAAATCTTGAAAGAAGGGGGATTAGTGACACATTAAACTAATCCTCAGTGACATTTCCCACTGGGACACATCATCAGATTCAGCTCTATGGCAGCTGAGGTGCATTGAGGCCAACACTTTTACTCCTTGGAGGAAAACCTGCACCGGCATGTCAAGACGATACAAGCACAATTGCTGTACTAATTCAAAAACAGCTTGTATGTCTTCTTCTAACAGTCTAGATTTGTAGATCAGCCTTTTTAACATAAACCAGTGTGTGGGAGCAAATCCAGAAAAGGAGGAAAATAATGAATGTTTGTCAAAGAAAGTGGGAGGAAAAAAAAGAGAAAGAGTTTGTGTGAGATCTTGATCTCCCTGGGACTTTCTCAATCCCAAATGTAATGTAAAACCTATGGGACAATGAAGGACCATATCCTCCTGAGTCCTAGCTGGCCTAGAAGGTCCACCCCACATGTTGTCAAACCATGAGGAATTTATTACTAATGTTGGTCAGCTGTAGCAACAGGGGGCAGGGGGCTTTCTCTGCCACAGAGAAAGCTAAATCATTAATTATCTATACCGCCACCCTTGATCATTCCCTGAATTTTAGCTGAGTTTATCTCTGAAGCGTGCATTTCCATCCTGACTCAGTTTATTCATCTAGCGTGTCCATTTATAAAGCTTGTGGCTTAACAGCAAGGTCATCCACTGACCCAGCCTCTGACAGCCAATGGTGTGAAGGATTGAACGTGGCGAGGGCAGAACAAAGCAGACATTGCAGCAGCATATGTGCTGTCATCTGAACCCTGGCCTTGACAATGGCCTTCAGACCGTTTCAATGCAGAAAATGAGTTGAACACCAAACAACTGACTGCACAAGATTACCCTGGATAAAAAATACACATTCAGGTCAAAGTCTTTAAGTGGTGCTGCATCAAAGCTGCAATACCAGCTTCTGTTTTAGTGGGTTTGGATAATCTGCTGCTTTCTATTAGCTCTTTGGTTTTGGTGCTTCAATTGTGGTCTATGGTTGTAGACACGTTTTTCACTGTCTTCCTTTAATCTGAGCCTCTTAGATTTATCATTGTTTGCCAGTCTTTTATACAGTATATCTTCACCTTTCCTCTTTTGACTAGAGATTGTCCATCATCGTTTAGCTTGCAGTTCTCATTTGCTAACCTGCAGATGAAATCATCTCTCCCCCCAATATATTCTTGTTGATATACATTGATCCTTGCCAGATCTTTCGATTCTGTTCTGTCACAGATTGCAGCCATTTGCCACCTGTGTTCAGCCATTGAATTTGGACTGTATGTTTATTCTCTGTTTGATTTGCTGCACCTGCAGTTCTTGTGTTTATGCATCAAGATGTTTTGAGCTGTTTCTGCTTGTATCCTGCATATTTGCATCTGGCTCCGTCCACCATCCATCACTAAACTAGGATTGGTGCAAGGAACAGTCCCAATCCTTTTAACTGTGAAGGAAACATGTGTATTTATGTTGTGAAATATATTCAAGGGATTCTGTAAACATGGAACATATGAAAATAAAAGAGTTCGGGAAGTTAGAAGATCTTTCAAGATCATTGAGATAGCTGTGGAAACATGGATGTTTTCAACATAGGACTGTGAATGTCCTGAAGATTTTTATATACTTTTGGGGAAAATTTTAGAAAAGCCTACAAGGTTTCCTTTTTTTTAGAATGGTGCGTCACTTTTAGATCTGCATGCATCCATGTTGGTGGTTATTTACAACATGTTATAATTGCTTGAAGGGGATTAATCATCAGCAGTCATTATTTGTAGCAATCTCTCATATTGTGACTGTTGCGGTTTAGAAGATTATTTAAAAAGCTCAGTCAGGCTGAAGACTGAAAGGTTAATACCTTTGATAAGTTATCAGTCCATAAAAATGGTAAATGGACTAATTGGACCATCAGTGCTTTATAATAAATTTAACACAATAATGTAATCCTAACAACTTATGTTGACGATGACATTTGATCATACCACACAATATTCCAACCAATCAGTGGGATCAAACCCGACTGTGATGCACAGTTGGGACCACTGCATTAATGTGGCACCACATGACCGTCCATCCATTTTCTACCACTTATTCCCTAATAGGGTCATAGGGCGGCTGGAGCAAATCCCAGCTGTCAACGGGCGAGAGGCGAGGTACACCCTGGACAGGTCGCTAGTCCATCAGAGGGACAACACAGAGAGACAAATAACCGTGCACACTCACATTTACTCCAATTTAGAGTCTCCAATCAGCCTATCCCCAGGGTGCATGTCTTTGGACTGTGGGAGGAACCTGGAGTACCCGGGGAGAACCCATGACCACTGTAATTTATTTACGAACATAACCAGAGGGATTCTTGAGCTTGACCACTAAAACAAGACAAGCAGGTAAACTGCTGGCTTCTTTTCAAAAGCAATGAGTCACAGACCAGAGATAACAGATGGTATAATACTGTAGATCACTCATTTGTTAACTTTGGCAGAGATCCACAAAACGCTTCACTGGAACCCATCCCACCCATCCCTCAGCTGCAGGACTGTGTCATAAAAGAGTCACAGGGGAAAGGAAGGCAAACTAAATTTAATCAGGATAGAAAAGTTTTGAAATCATTTGGAGCTAAATTTCGTAAAGATGGCAATGAGATGAGAATACTGAGATAAAAGATTTCTAGTTATCTGTACATGGATTTTCTTCAATTATTTACCTTATTTACTGTTCTTGTACATTGTAATACAATAAGTACAACCAAGAGAAGTCTGTAGCACCATAGGTTTCAATGTACTATTGTGCAACGCAATAAACAATTTAGCCAATGAGCTGATTCTTCCTTACGTGACTTCCCCCTAAAGTCTAGAGTCAAGATAAATGGAATAAGTAAATAATAATAATTGTTCTTAAGAGCAACACATTCCATTTCAGGTGACAAACAGCCATTATTAAGCTGTGTCATCAATCACACAGCTACAGCGTACCATCACTGGCTCTTTTTATCCATTCTAAATGACAGTCATAACTTTGACCTGACAAAACATTGAGCAACTTCCTCAATCTATCACAGCTGTCAGAAGCATAGCACGCCTCTGTTATGATTAATTACACCCTTGTTGCAAGGAGCTGTCTGTCATCCAAACAGGTGATACATGTACAGTACATCACCAAAAGGTTGTGATAGGGTTGAGGCATCATGAGTCAAGCAGCAAATAATGAAATGATATTTGACATAGACATAATGAAAAAAAAGAAGAAACCATTTGTCTGCCCCGAGGCAAAACTGTTCAGTCTTCACTGTCCAGGAAAGCAGAAGAACTGCTACCTGTGTCGGAGGATCAGAGCCGCTGCTTAGAGCGATGAGTGAATGCAATTTACCCTGAGAGAGATTGTATCATAATGATGTCAGCGACTTTTTGTGCACATAGTATGTTTAAATAAACCTGCAGGGGGACACAAGGGAACCTCAGCATGCAGCTGACTTACAGTAATGTGTTTAAACTGGCAAAAAATACGGCCAACAATGACTTTCCTTGGGAATATATCAAAGCTCATAAACCAAACACTTCTCTGCATACAGTACATTTCTACTCTGTCTGCCTTGCAGGTTTTATTTTAAACCAGACCCATTAGCGCTAGAGTATTTTCTCTGTGTGTGTTTAGGTAAAGCAGACAGGATGTACAACTTCACAGTGTGCATTACCCTGAATGCATGCAAATGAAGGTCCGTGTATGTTTCAGGACACATTTGTATCTGAGTTTAAAGAAGAACGAGAAAATGTGACAGCTTAAGCAGGGCCAACACATTTGTACTAAAAAATACAAAACAAGGTTTTCACCAAGACAAACTCAGTGCTGGCATAAATCATCTTTATGGTAATGATTTATTTGTATCAAAGGTCATGGCTGGAAGATATGTGGAGGTAGAACCCAAATGAAGGTTTTTTTAATAGCATCAAAGCACAGCTTAATCAGGAACATCAGGGGTAAAACTAACACAGGCTGTTGGATAGCAGTTACTTCCCTGTTCTGGATCATAAAGGCAGAACAAGAAGCAGGTGATTGATCAGAATCACATCTGACCAGCTTCTTTATTACCACCTGCAATAAATATGTGTTGCTACAGCATCTGTAAGGGGCATTAAATTTATTTAATCAGGCCACAAATAGAGCAAAAATGGCAACTATATTTATCTTAAATATCAAAAACTATTTATATCTAAAGAGGTTCCAGGATTGACACAACTAACAGACCGAATATAACGCACAACACAAAACACAATAAGTTAACAGTATACAATGTAAAATCTGGAGCAAAGATGCAGAAACACTAATAACAAAAGAATGAGGAATGACCATTATTTCTTTGTTATTTATACACACCCACACAGACAGACTACTTCTTAATCTAGTTTTGCTGGCTATGCAGTGCTTCTTAATTGTTCAACACACATTCAAACACCTATGAATGCATGGGAAGTGAAGTGGCTTTAGCATCTTACAAACAAACATTTAACACACAGTGCCTTGCAAAAGTATTCACCCATGAGATGTTTTACTCTTGTTGCTTTTGTAAATCAATTATGAACAACAAAAGTTGGCTTTTATAACCCAAAAAAATGTTTTAAGTTTATTGCAATTTATTACTAAAAAATAATAAAAATTCAATTCAATTCAATTAAAAGGTGCAACAAAATTAATAATTGAACAAATATCCATCTGTGTTTGGACGGCTCATCCACTGCTTTCAGTATTTCTGCCAATAATTAAAAGTCAGGGGATGAATGCAAAAACATTTCGCTGAACATAGCCTAGAGTTCATTTAAATGCATCATTAAGAGGTGGAAGAGGTGTAAGGAATATGGAACAGGCTGGGTGCCTTCACAAACTGAGTGAGGCCACCAGGACACATATGATTACTCTGAAGGGTTACAAGCTTCAGCAGCTGAGATGAAAGCTCATACATCGGTTGCATGGGTTCCTCAACAGTCAAAGTTTTATGCAAGGGTGGCAGAAAGAAAGCTGCAGATCACAACAAACATACCATACATACTGTGAAGCATGGTGGTGGCAGCATCATGGTGCAGGAATGCTTCTCTCAGGAGGCCCTGGAAAGATTGTGAAAGGAGATAAATCCAGGAAAATATAGAGAAATCCTGGAGGACAATCTGCTTCCATCTTGTAGAGACCTGCAGCAACATAATGACCCAAATCAGCTAAAACTACAAATAAATCATTAGAAAACAAAACAACAAGGTGAATGTTCTGGAGTGGCCACATCAAAGCCCAGATCTCAATCCAACCAAGCGTCTGTGACTGGACTTAACAAATGCTGCACATACCAGATACACACACCACTGACAGAGCTTAAACAGTTTTGTATGAAAGAATGGAGCAGAAATGCAATGTCTAAATGTGCAAGCCTTACTGAGACTTATCCACACAGACTTCATGATGTCATTGTGGCTTTAGGGGCAAATACTAACTTTAGGGTTGAATATTTCTCATTTTATGATGCATATTTTTAATTAATTGTATTACTTTGTAGAAATACGTTTTTTGACATTAAAGAGTCTTTTTTTCATTTATTTGGTAACAAAAGCCATATTTTGTGGCACATGATTGATTTACAAAAGCAAGATGAAAGAGTCTGGGAAGCTGGGACTGTCCACTCTTCATTCAGAGTAACTAATGGACTTTTTAATTATTGATGGAAATACCCATTTTATTAATCCCAGAAAAAATGGACTCAATCCATTACTCAGCTTTAGATTTACAGGAGATTAAATTACTACCATGTTGCAAACCAAAGTTGGTGTTACAGGGTTCTTTCCATTTCATTCTCAGAGAGGTAAAAAAAAAAAAAACTCAGGCAGGCAAAGGAAGCAAAATACTTGTGCCATTTATTTGCTCATCTTCCTTTAGTGATAATAAGTAGAGTCAAGTTTACAGAGCCTAGGTGGTTGTTAACCTCTTTGTGTCCACGAGGATCCCTCTTTTCATACCCTGAAGCCCTCCCTGTATAGGCTCATTATTAAAATGATAAAAATATACAAAAAAAACAACTGAAAATCCTGAAAAAAACACATTTCTTTGCAAAGGTGTAATTCTAAATAAACTTTTATTAATATTCACCTGATTAAACCC
Source organism: Kiunga ballochi (assembly GCA_037177335.1). Lineage (NCBI taxonomy): Eukaryota > Metazoa > Chordata > Actinopteri > Atheriniformes > Pseudomugilidae > Kiunga > Kiunga ballochi. Next base: position 21,250,827 of record JBAMIG010000012.1, on the reverse strand, counting down.
TTTTCCCTACAAAAATACACCTTTATCATCATTTAATTCCTGCTAATTAATCATAACACAAAACACTTTGACCCAAGTCACCTGTTCGCACTCTTCCTATTTAAGGACACCAAAAATCTCTGCCCTGTTTGGCCGAATCATGCAGGATGCGGCCTGTATGTATGCCTGAAAGGAACGCCCAGACCAAGTGAAAGCCACCAAGTGTGCATCCTTGGCTATGCTAGTCATACATAAAAGAGTGATAAAATATTAAACAAATAACAACATCCATTTCTAACAACAGAGGGAGAGAGGAAAACGTGACCTGTGTGTAATTGTGCGCACAGATCCCAGTCATACAGACCAGTAACACTGCTCCATGACAGTTGGGAAGTTAAGAACCTTATTATGTTGTTTTTCCAGGGACTTAAATCTAAGATCTCTGCTCCAAGTTAATCTCTGTCACCATTAGTCCATCACTACCCTAAAACCCATATAAAGTGTTCTGCCATGTATCCAAAAGATAGAAATATCAGGCACTAGGTTAGTGGGCTACATTGTACATTTTGTGAATGTTCTTATTAGATATTTGGGGTCATTAAATAATCTGCTGAATTTAAATGCAAAAAACATAAATTTACTTCACTGAGATGTTTGTCATTTATTTATTTATTCAGTTATTTACACACTCAAAGTTCACACAATAAATGAGCAGCTGTCAACACTACGCAAGTTTCAGATCATAAAAGTCTTCTCAGACAATTTGATGGCATGCTAACATTTATTATGTACATACCAACAGCTATTGCCCTTTAGTGTCCCGAGGCTCAGAAACGAAACTGTACAGCTCTCCCAGAACATCGTGTGACAACCGAAACACAAGAAGACATTATTTATTAAGAGACAAAGTGACCGGACAATTTAAATACATTTGTATTTTTTCTGAATTTATGTAATTATTTTATCTACAAAACGTGATTCTGCAGGAAGAAATGTACTAAATACTCTCTAGCTCTTAACGTTATTTTGTTCATGTGGTACAAGACGTAATGCATTTTAATTATATATATATATATATATATATA
>JBAMIG010000012.1:21217360-21228610 GCA_037177335.1 Kiunga ballochi | reverse complement strand
TGTGTCTGTGTGTGTGTGTGTGTGTGTGTGTTTGTGTGTGTGTGTGTGTGTGTGTGTGTGTGTGTGTGTGTGTGTGTTCTTCTGAGAACTTTAAAAGGAATGACACCCACATTGAGGACAGCATGTCAGACAACACAGAGGAACTTTCTCTATGCTGTGTTTAGATGTGCACACACACACACACACACACACACACACACACACACTCAATAAGTCACCAATCTACTCCCTGAAAATGTGTCTGCGTAAAGAACCCTCTGAGGTGTAGGGGTAAATCTAACCCCCTTTCCTGTCCCCCTCTTTGATTTTTTAACTGGTTGAGACCAAAAGTGTCCCAGAAGGAGGCAGGTGCACAGCAAATGTTCTTCATGCCAAAAATGACCATATTTGTCATTCTTTGTTTATCCAACTAATTAGGACATTCAAAGAATCAGCCAAATCTAGACCATAGGAGAACAACTTCAAACAACGAGCAAAAATTGATAAAGGTAGCACTGCACATGTATTTTACTCAGAAGTTTTAAATGTGTTATTGTTGCCATTTCTTATCAGAGGAATAACAAATTTTGGATGCTTATTTTTTACATCCTCAACTTAAGCCATGACGATGCTCGTTCACTTAACTCATCAAGAGAAAAAAATACATTCAAATAGTTCCCTGTTGTTTCCTGACTGTAATGAGTGCAATGACACTGTTAGCGACTAAAAAAAAAAACATTTTAAAAAAACAACATCGCCGAGCCAAAAAAGAAAAAGTTGCCACAAAAAAAAAAGCTTTTTTGTTTCCACAAATGCAGAATCTGAAGGCTTTACCCTTCGGACACTTATGTCCTCACCCGCCCACCGCGCTCTCTGTTAACTTGAATCTCCACAGTGAAAGGCCGGGATTAACCTTGGATTTCAGAAACACTCTGTGGAACCAACCCTCATGAGCTCATCTCCATCTAATGAATAGCCTCTGTCACAGGTAAACACACACAGATAGACACAGACACACAACAAAAAAGGGCAAAGATGCACATTTGCAGACACATACACACAATCACAACATCAGCATGTCAGCTCTCTATCCTTCCGTGTGTGAGTTCCTTGTGAGAGATTTGATGGCATTGTTGCTCTGTCAAAGATGTTCCTTAAGACAGATGCCATGACTTTAAACCAACACCAGCACATAAAACATGTTTTAACTCACACATAGAGGCTGATTGAATATGAAAGAGTTTAAGCTGCAGCTTAATTAAAAAAAATAGCTCCTCTGAGAGGTAGTATCTCTGGCTTACAAACCACTCCCTTCTGCCTTTAGGTAGTAAGGATTGGTGTTTAACTGTATGTGTGGATTCCTCCACAAGTCATATTATACTGCTAATTAAATAAATTAATACAATGTGAATTGTCAAAGCCATGCATTGATTGGTTATGACTACCGTTGCACTACTGAGGTCAATATTTGATGTCAAAAGCAAATAAAGAACAGTCCTTTTACGAAATTAGGATGTATGAATGAAATATTGAACTCAGTTTTGATCCTGTGTGAGAATCAGTTACATAATTATGAGGTTTACGCCATGTCTCTTGTATTTGTTTGCATCACATCATCAGAAAAACATTGTTATTCCAACTCCACACACACTTTAGAGCCCTGTTCTTAGGTGCGTCTTCAAAGCGACTCATTTTGGTGTGGTCTCTTTAAATGTAAACGAGGCATGTTAAATCCTGCCCCCCTCCAGGTCACAAGAAGTTGAACTCTTCCCTGTTCCGCCATGTTTGTAGCTTAATAGCAGCGATACGCTAATCTTTCAGCAGAGAAACATTTTATTGGTAAGTTTACTATAAATGTCAACGTATCAGTTTCACCACATTGATTACCTGGAAGTCCACAACCTTATTTGGCGGACCCACAGCAAATACTGTGACATAATAAACAAAAATAGAGAAAATAATAGAGAAAATTAAACAGACTGAAAAATATTACTAAAAAGGACATAAAGATATAGGTGCAGCATCAGGAGGGAAAAAATTTACATTTTCCGCATTCCTAAACATTTATAAGTACACAAAACACATGTATTTAAGGGATAAAAAAGCTAATTTTGCATGATATTCTTGCACACTACCCTTTATGTTGTAGAAACTGTCACTTTTTCCATTACAATTTTAGTAATAACCAAATGTTGACCATACTTTTTGCTTACCTCTAATGCATCAGAGGATCTTTTCAGTCTAAGTTTCCGGATTTGAACTTAAAAAGAGCTGAAAAGCAGATGCCTTGGTCTGGAATAATCACTTGAGAAACTCTGAATGCTTTTTAAAAATAGGTTGAAGAATGACGTGAATTTTTGTTGTTTTTTCATTTCAGACATTGAACTCGACAGGTTATTTGTTTAATTTCTTTCACTGCTATAGAAAACAACATTGTTTGTTGTTTTGCTGTGAAATTCCAAAACAGGACCCACTTAATTAGCTGCTTCTTTGTGGTTATTAAAACAACTTTCAATCCGTATATGAGATGTTTCTGCTTAAATCATATGCATACAGATATAGCCGAATTATTCATGGCAGTAACTCTCTATTGGACCGCGCTGCTTTGCACTGATACTGTGAATAGGACTTGGGAAATCTCAGTGCACACCCAAAATAAGTCTCCCTTGAAAGCTCCTGTGTAATTGAAGTTCTGGATAACAAGCATATATAAGGGGAAAAACAATTACATTGACAACAGAAACATGTATCCCTGTGAGTGTGAGGCAACTGAATAATTCTCATGTGTCGTTTTTAAGAGCCTTGTCTAATATATTATAATATTGTATGCTGTTTGGTTAGATTTGGCACAAACATCTTTTTGGTTAGGTTTAATGAAATGTTGTAAGTTGGTTTAACCCATTAAAATTACAAGGAACAGTGGTGTGTTTCTCCTTATCAGACCTGAAGCAGCAGTTGGGTGCTTTTATTCACATCAAATGTAACTAGTCATCATGGTGACCAACATATGGAAACCATTTGAAAACAGATAAGAGTTTAGGTCCGTATGGGTTAAAAACACATTCATTCAAACTGCCATCTTTACAGACAGTCTGTGTTAGAAGTGATTATCAAACTCTCCTTATGATCAGGGCACATATATCAATGGTTAAACTGGTTGTGAATGTTACACTACATTGAGTGATGTAAGTAACAATGCTGGTTGCACAACAAGTAAAAACATATTCGGTTATCATTTGGCTAACTGAATAATGTAACACTTTAAAGGGCGTCAATAACCGAATAACAAGACTAGACCTGTGTCATTAGTTAGCTAAAATCTGCAACAACATAGTTTATTCTTGAGTTAACATTCTTGCTAAACCACCTTTTTAGTATTATGGCTGTTACTCTGACTTGTCATTTATATGTTTTAATCAATATCACTTAACCATTTAGATTCATGTGTCGTGTTGTATCTGTTGTTATTTAACACCTGCACATTCTAGTTTACTCCCATTAATCACATTTTCCTACATACCCCATTTTAAACCTGTTTCATATCTGATCAAGTGCATTTCTTTTCATCCTTGTACCTTTCCTTGTCTTTATTTTTCCCTCACACAAGCACAGACAAGTGTCTTCTAGTGTGATGTACCATGAAGATGGTGCTTATTAGTGTCCTATAAATCTGCGCTACCTCCCAGTGGGGTCTTTCTCATAATTTATAGCAGCACAAGCTGCTGCTGTTCAGACTTCAGTATAAGCTTATGATTGCAAAAAAATAATTGTGAGCCATAACATATTGTGCAAATATTTTTTAATGATTATTAACAAAGTGAGGAAAGGTAAAATTGCTGTGAAATTCCTAAAAGTCAAACATACCGATGCATCCCTGACAGAAAGAAAGAGAAAATCTAAAGGAGGGGTGGAGGATTGACAAGAAAAGGAAATGGGAGAGATGAGGAGGAGAAGAGGGTGGAGAGAAGATAAATCTTATCATCTGTTCTCACAGCAGCATTGTCAGTTGTGAAACATGACGTTTATGTGGAAAGGTATTGGTCATAATGCTAATAATGTCTTTGGAACACACATACGATTTGTAATATAGAGTTTTAAGGGATCCATTGTGGAACCTGGGTGAAAAGGAAGCTGCAAGACAAAGCCTGTGAATAAGACTGTAATCTGAAGTGTCAGATTCAATGTGCTGGTAAGACACCATGCTCAGAGTGAATGGAGTCTTTGTGGAGGCTGTGACTTACAGGCTCATTTGCATGTAGTGATAAACGTTGTTTACATTGCTTATACAGCTCTGTGAAGTTGTAGGTAAACGCAGCAGGAATGATAGATTTACTGCCTCACCTGGGGGCCAGACAGTTAGGCCACATGAACACACACACACACACATACACACAGATCAATTTACACAGCAGGTATGCAAACATAAGCTACTAAAAAACAGATATGCAAACAGACTCTCAGACAGATCATTTCATGCAACATAAATGTAGCGTGTACACACACAGTGAACAGTATCCATTCTCCCGATGATAAATGCTTCTTACCACCATGGCTGACGTTCATATTTCAAGCTGATCTGTCAACATCATGCTCAAACAATGTTTACTTTCTCCATGTAAGTCTGATCAAAAACATAGATATGAGGTAGAGGTGAAGAGGGTTGTGGGTAGGCCTGGTCAGGTCCACTGCTTCATTACAAGATGAGGAATCCCCTCGCTAAGCAGACAGGACAGGCTGTAGGGAGGGGAGCGGGGACCATGCAGGGACTCGGCCCCATTTATGGATCTGAAGGTGATTTGTCATCCTCTGAGGGAGACAGGCAGGAGGGTAGTGGTGTGGCAGTGGAGAGAGGTGGAGCTGGGAGTGGTGGACAAGGGCAGCGATTTAAAGCAGTAAATGGGTTGTGGGTCACTGGCATCAAACAGTGGACCAGTCACTCAGCTGCAGAACTGAACAAGGTAAAGGGAGTCAAGCAGTGTGGGCTGTGTTAGGGGAGGAGTAGTAACTCCACCTCCTTTTTCTACCCGAAACAGCCACAGAGAACCTCCAGGTCGATGAGAGCGCTCAAATAAAGTGAAAACAACTGGATGTGCTTGTTTTATTGTGCCAGATGATGTTGTTTCAGGCAAATGACAGGCTGTGTGCCAGCCAGCATTTGTAAATGTATTGTTATGGATGCTTTCATGTGGTGTGGTGAGCACTGCAGCCTCACAGCCAGGTTACTGGTTTGAGGCTCGGCTTGGGCAGAGGCCTTTCTGTGTGGAGTCTGCATGTTCTCCCTGTGTTAGTGTGGCTTCTCCTCAGGTACTCCTCCCACTGTCCAAAGACAATCCATGTTAGGTTGATTTGTCATTTGCAATGGAGTGAATGTTTGATGGTCTCTCTGTGTTGGCTTTGTGATGGGTTGATGACCTGTCCAGGGTGCACCCTGCCTCATGCTCAATGGTTGCCGGGATTGGCTCCAGCTATCTGTCACCTTTCTTTGGAATAGGCGGTAGAGGTAATGAATGGATGGAGCCAAATCTTGTGCTAAATCTTTCTTTTACCCTTAGGTCACTGCTGTTAAGCTATGATGATGAGAACTGAATACTTGTACCATCTGACGGCCATCCCACTGCCAACATATCCCACCCTCTTGTGTGAAGCACATCCCTTGTTGGTGGGAGAAATAATATTGTGCTCCCCTGTTTCCCACAGAGACTCATAGCAGCAGGACGGAGCAGGGGTCAGACATTTTTCTCAAATAGCTACTGCAGTTAGAGATGATAAATGAGATGAAGGTTAACACAGAAACTGTGACAGAGAGGAGAAAACAACAAAAGATGGCTGAATTCCACCTCTGAAAGCGTTTGTAGATTTAATTCTCGAGATTAAGTATTCATGTATAATTTAGAACAACTAAACTAAGGTTTGACTGAATTTGACTGGTTATGGATTTTATCCACTATAAATTTTGATACTTACTAAAAAACTCTATAAATTAAATATGCAATCATTTTTAATAAGATCAATAATGAAAGCCTTAAAAGAGAAGGATTAGAATTTAGTTTGACTCATCACAGCATCCAGTCCAACATTTATGCTTTTAATTTGTTTGGTTTTTTTTGGTGCTTTTCTTCTTAAGCATGTTAACATATAATAACATTACTGGTTTCCCTCTTATTCCAATTCACTTTGTTTTTATTTTATATTCAGCATAACTGGTCTCCAGTCATGAAAAACAACATTGTTAACCATTTTTGTGGGGAATTTGCATCCTTTCCACAGGAGGCAAACTGACTCAGATGCAGCCTAAATTACAGAGCTGGATGATGATACAGAGTAGAGCGAGCTGTTTGGTAAACATCTCTGCAGCAGCGACCAGATGTGTGACTTTATTCTAAAACTTTTTTTACATGATAGTTTTCATTTTAACTCCTTTTTCCAGCATTGCTAAAAAAAAAAACAAACGATGAGCTGTTTGTGCTGTTTGCAAGAAAACATTTATAGTTATCTAAGTATTATTATTATATCAATAAAGGTTTTTTTTTAGAGAGACATGTTTATGCCTTCCTAGTCAAAGCCCTATTCACCATCCAATACACCATTAGTATTTAATAAAGCTTTGTTTGGGCTCAACAGATTTCTGCAAGTTTATTTCAACTAATCAGGTTGTGGGAATGTGTCATTTGTATCTTCTTGACAGTGAAAGTCTCATGAGCACAGCACCTCTGTTTCCTTAAAAGATTTTATTTAACAGATTGCAATACATCCCACATCTCACCTTTAAATTTGAATACTAAATGTTTTGTTTCATCCATCCATTCATTCATTTTCTACCACTTATTCTCTTAACGGGGAGGCCAATCCAAGCTGACATGGGCCAGTCATCAGTATGTAAAGGATTTGGAATAAGTTTTGTGTCACTAAATGAAACATAAGCTGACATGACATTGTTACTTTTCTCTTAAGTGTTGATTACCAAAGGGACTTATGTTATTGGAAAATGAGTTGATTATCTGTAATTGAGACACTAACAGGGCATAATCTGTCTTGCTGCAAACAAAAACTTTCATAACATCCATGATGAAGATTTTTTTCTCACATTTTTGTTCATTGCTGGCACATTATTCATTGGATACAGTAGATATAAACCAAAGAATGGATGAGTGAACATTGTTTTAATAATTTAATTATAAATGCAGATGAGACTGCAAGCATACCTGCCCATCTGCACAAACAACACACACTAACGCACTTGACTTGACTTGATTTAGCCCGGTCTGACAGATGCTTGATTGGTGTCTGTGTCTCTGGGTGGGCTGATTTAAAGTGTCCCTGAGGTCTCGTTCCAGGTAGGGAGACAGACAGGGAGCTTGAAATCCCCCACCAACTCCCCTGCTTTTCTCTCATCCATTCTTACTGTGACTACAAGAGTGCAAACCCTGCACACACATTAAACCATATTCCCATATCCACCAGGCATCCGTGCTTTCTCACACTGTCCCCAGCTGTCCATGTCTCTGGGTTTTGTGGATTTTGTGGCCACCCTCCCATCCCGTCCTCAACGAGCCGCCACACATTCCAGCAGCACCCGGGCTTATTATTGGAAGAAATTTATAGGGCCATTTATTTAACTGGATCTGATTGACATCGGTTCTGGATGAGTGGAGCTAGGGCAAACTGCCGGGCCATGTGGTCCAGGGAAAACAGAGAAGGGGATAAATCAACGAAATGGGGGGGGGAAGGGGGAGAGAGAGATGGTGTACGGGAAGGTGGGAGACAGATAGTCAGGGAAGTGGAGTGAAAGGGAAAGCCAGAGGCACAGGAGAAGGGAAAGTGATATAAGCATATTAGATTATTAATAGAGTGTTGTACATGTTAACAAAAGAGGCTCAAATACAGTTTATTCAAATCCATTCAATGAATATAAATGAATTAAATCCCAAAAGGAAATATCATAAAGGTTTGCATTATAGCTTTGAACGGTCTACATCCATATGGAGAATTACTTTCAGTTCCATGAGGTCGGTCAGTATCAGAAAATGCACCTTGTGAAGCTTTGCAATGACTTTGATGTGTGGATATGCTCTCATTGAGTTTCAACAATACAAACACAGCAACAAAGCAGAAATGGAGGAATGAGAGCGAAGTTGTTCATCTGCAAACATCCTTTCAGAAATTTACAGGAGGTAAACATTTTTGTGTATCATGCTAATTATAAAGCATGTATCTTTTTATGTATACATTTAGGTTAACTATGTTAAAAATAAAACATATACACTTAATTACATATATTATTATGTATAACCAGCCACAACTGTGAGATAGTTAAGTGAAAAGTTGTTGGACAAACTGAAATGTGGACATGATTTTCCTCACCTTCTTAAAACATTAGAAGCATTCTGAACCATAATTTAATAATTATTTCATCATACATGACAGGTTATTGATATGCAAAAGGATGCATATACATATGTTATAACCCAACATCGACCCTTTGTTGAAAAACTATACTATATACTATATTTTGACTGAAACTTGCTTGTTTAGTGCTTTTCATGCAGTTTTTCATGGGCAATTTACCTATATTTTAAACAAATAGACATGATTTAATTCAGTGTGCAAACAAGGTAAAGTCTCCTATTCCCAAAGCTGAATAACTAAATTACCTTTTGAAAATCTGAAAAACACAGGGAGCATTGAGAGTTTCATCAGTAAAGCTTTGTCACATGCCAACATATTATCCGTCTATTAAATAATGTGCTCTGACCCATGTGATATTTTCCACATTTAAATTGGAAAGAGTAGTATTGAAAAGCCTTCAGAGGTAACCTGAGTTGTGTTTACTCAGCCTACTCTAATGCACACAGTCTTACACACACACACACACACACACACTGAGTGACTGACACTGACGGCTGTCACAGACCACTAGCGAGAGGCAGATAATCTCTGTCCACAGTAATGACCTGCAACTACACCGCCCACATAAACACACAAATGCACACACACCTGAGTGTTTTAAGCATAAATCTTTCTTGTACATCACTTACTCCAGTTTTAGTACTTCACAAACTGGCCTAAAGGGGGTGCTACAATATTTATTTGAGTCAGTCTTAAACATGAATGCCACCTAATTATAAAAATAATAGAGCACACACACTCACATGTATATATATATATATATATATATATATATATAATTCTCACTAACCAACAGCTTATTTTATTTTTGCTTTGCTTATTTTTAATTTCTCAATAAGATTACTATTAATCAACTTTAAACTGTTAGTTTAAAGTTAGTTAATTAGTTATTTAGCATCAATCATTTTTTTTATACATTTGTACAAAAGAATGTTTTTAATAAGACTTTCTTTTTAAAAAGTAACATCAGAAAGGAAAGGATAATAGAATATACATTAACTGCATATCTGAGAATCATCCGGCCAAGTTGCTCCAGGACAGCAGTTTAAAACCCCTAAAGTTAATTTCATCCAGTCTCTGGTGGACTGATTTCGACCCTTCAACCAGGTGAGTCCACCTGAAAGCATTCCTCCACCATGGAGGAGGGGTGCAAAGGTGGAGAGGCAAATGGATAGATGATGAGTTAGGGTGCTGTGTTAGAAGCTGGACCCACCACCCACAAAGCCTTCCACGCTCTCTGCTCATCTGAAGACTGCAAACCTGCTAATTTGTATCAGTAAACAAGCAGTCGACATCTTCAAAGTGTCGACACCAATGAGCCCTGACGCAGGAATGGTCTCACATGTGTGCAGGTTTGTGTGTGTCTAACTTTGTGTCTGCATTTTAAAACATGTGTGTGTGTGTGTGTTGGTTCAGATATTCATTAGAATATATTTTTTTAAGTTTTTACTTTTGTTCAGATGAATAACTTGGGGTTATTTCAGAAAATTTTTGCTGTTTTTTTAAGTTAAGTATAATTCATATAAACATGTTTATGTAAAATCAAACAACATATCCTGAATATCATCTCAGCCACTGACTTGAGCCTAAACACCCTTCATATCGCTTTTCAAAACACAAATCAGTAAAACCCTTGTGTGTATATTTGTATGCTAAAAAAAATCCATCAATGTGAACGTGTTTATGCATGTTTCTTTAGATGGACCACCACCCACAGAGACATGTCAGGTAAATATTTGGAGGGTGGGGAGCAGTGAAGTGTCCAGTGTCCAAAGAGGGCACATGCCATGTGAAAATATTCATGCACTCCACGGACGAAGATACCTGATCCTGCTTTAGGTCACCCTCTGAAGCTAAGCAACGCCACGGCTCTCCTAAAACATCAACGTGAGCTGAAGTGCCTCTGGCCAAACAGCACGACTCTGCATCAGAGAAATAAACTGCTACAGTGTATATATCCTTATGTAAGTGTGTCGTATTCAGATTTTTTTCCTTTATTTTAAATTGAAGACACAATAAGATGTTGACTTATCGTTTCCATCTCAGTAATTCCTGTGTGGCTTTCCATGAAGTAGCCTATATGTGTGAAGATTGGGGCAACTGTTGTCATAACTGTGAATTATGGGTGTGGTTTCAATGAAACAAGCACAAGTTGCGGATTTAAACAGAGGTATTGCATATGATGTAAAAATCTTAACTCACAAAGTTCCTGCTTAACATCAGGTATATTCAGCTGGAATGATGACAATCAAACCTAATAATTTATGTGTATATCAGGCTTCAGCAGTCATGCTGTGTTGTTTAGGCCCAGATATCAAAACACCCCCCACCCCACCCACTGCTGTGCCAGGTGTTTTTACACCAGCAAGCCACACAGGGGAGCTACTGCTTTTTGTTAATCCTGTAACAAACACACACACACAAACACACACACACACCCTTTCTATAACTAGACATTCCCAATAGTCAATTTGCAGCAAGGCTTCAACAGAGATCAACAGCTGAGCTGGAAGCTGCAGAGGATGTGATGTGGTTTTACAGCCTGTACATGAAGAGCATGTCAGTGTTTGCTCCCATTACAATCATGTTGATTTTGAGGATTTAACTTGCAACAAAATAAATAATTAAAAAATACACAATGTTAAAAATACATTTTGAGTTGTTAAAAAACTTTTTGTGTAATTAAACCTCTCTTTAATGCATATTATTTAGTGAGTAAAGGTGCGTAATCTTGCAAACAGTTTAATATACAGAATAAATGATAATAAAATAAGGTTTAACTGTTGAAAATTATATAATTTTGTTTGACATTTTCATGTTTTTTCTTTCATGTATTTTTTAAATTCTATAACTTTGAATTGCTGC
>JBAMIG010000012.1:21193502-21209381 GCA_037177335.1 Kiunga ballochi | reverse complement strand
ATCTATCTATCTATCTATCTATCTATCTATCTATCTATCTATCTATCTATCTATCTATCTATCTATCTATCTATTCCCACATGCTACAGTAGTTAATTGATGTTCATTACCTCCCACAGAGAGACATCCAAAACAAATAGGCCTAATCCTCTAAGCGCTTTATCTCATTAGAGCCCTGCTGGTGCTTTCGCACTTAATTCGAACACTGGTGTAAATTAAACTCTATCCGCGCGCTATCGCATGGGCTTCAGCAAAACTTGTCTAAGCTACTTCAAATTAAAGCTGAATGTCGATAAGCTGAGAGTCAGCAAGGCCATCTTGAGGCTGGAGGCGGAGAGGTCAAGTCCAGCCGCGGGCCTCAAACGCCACGTGTATCTCGTTCTATTTACCGACTGCCACAGTGGATTTTTACTCTGTGGGTTTCTATGTGTGGGAGTAAGGTCAGGGATCTCATTAAAGTGATCAAAAGTGAGATATGCCTACGGGCCATGGAGATTAGACCGCTTTAGGCAAAACATGAATTATAACCAGTAACTTTCACCTTGTTTTAATGTCTGTAGGCTATGTCTTGCACACTAACTGTTTATGTTTGATTTTTAAAATTCTATGTGCTGTATATGAGAAAAAAAATGGAAATATAAAGAATAAAAAATAAATATATAATATAAAAAATAAAGCAATAACTTGTACAGTTTTTGCTTATTATGCGGATTTGAAATTAACTACATTTCCAGACTGAAGAGTTGCGCAACACTCATCTGATGTTGTTTTTGTTATTTTTTTAACGCATCTTTCCGTGATGTTCCAGGACAACCCTGAAAAAACCCGTAAAGTTCCATCATTTAGTCTCCTGGAAAAGCCGGACATTGCTGTGACGTTGGAGTTGAATCCAAATGACTGAAATAAAACATTGGAAGCAGCGCGCGGCCACTTTTTCCCGTGAGCTGCAGGGAGGCGTGGATCTTTTGACATTTTCGTGGCAGTCGTTGATTCTCCTCAAGGCACGACTCGGATAACACCACCCTGCGAGCGACCGGGGGAGAAACAGGGGAAGCGCTCTCTACCCCCCTCTCTCTCTCTTTCTCTCTCTCTCTCTTTCTCTTCCTCTCTTCTCTCTGCAGATGAACTATGTTTTGAAAGCAGGACGCGTTTCGCGGCGTTCATTAAAAGAACCAGTAAACCGGGGAACTTTTTAGCGTCCTCTCTGTGGGCTGTAGCTGTGGGAACACTTAAAGGGTAGTTTAAGCCTCCAGCACCCTTGACGGAATGTAAGAGAACCCCATTTTTGGCGCATGTTCCTCTTCACTGTACGCAGCCTTCTCCTGCTTTCTGCGCGACTGGGGAGCAGAGGAGGAGGAGGAGGGACGACTTTTAACGACCTGATCCCTTGCCTATGGACGACGGCAGTCCCCTTTCTCCAAAGGCAAATGCTTTCAGTATTGCCTCTCTGATTTCGGCTGCAGAGCGAGCAGGAAACGCAGCGTTTGACAAACAGAGTACCGGCCTGGACAAGCCAGACCTGCACAACCACAGTTCTGTTAAAATGCACTACAGCACTGTCACCCGGGAAATGGAAGGTAATTCTGTTTAATGGTGCCCATAAACCTCTTGTGTCATGTATAAATCACCACTGCGCGTGCTCCATGATGGACCCCTTCCTTTTTTTTTTAAGAAACAAAAAAAGCACTTTGTAAGAATGTTGTTCAGAAATGAAAAGATTGACATTAGAAAATCTGACTTCTGCCTTAATGAAACATTATCAATGGCGGTGAACATCATCAGAGGCGAGGTCATCAAAAGATGTAGGAAGGAACTGCAGTTCCTTATCCCGAAGACCTCACAGCGTTTTAGAGTCAGCGTTAATTTGCGGACAGGATCACATAGATTGAAAATGAAGCCAATAGCAGGAGGGATTAGGCTACACGGGCGCCCCATCGGCAATGGTGAAAAACAGACCATAACGATCTCATCTACATCCATCCCAGAAAAGTATTTGTGCAAAATGAAAAAGCAACAGTCATCTGCGCCTGTTTGTTTGTTCATGCAAATCACTGCGCGTTTACCTTGTACAGCGTTTGCATTCTTCACTGCCGGGCAGATCCACTATTGTTTGTTAACGGGGGTAAAGTGGGCGATTCCCTTATCCAAAAGTTAAATAGGTGCCGGAAAGCCTATTAAAAAGGAGCGCACTTCTCTGTCAATCAATCTCGTCCCAAGGCGAGGAAAAGGCACATTACCTGCAGTTCCTTATCTAAATAGAAATAAGAACCGGTTTTATCGCAAAGGGGAGGCCCTCTGCGTCAGATAAGAGACGACACTGGCTTGCAGTGTTAACACAGAGCAGCAGCGCGCGCTACAGAGGCAACTCAGAGCGCAACGACACGGTTCGCACGCATTCCGAGATTTCTTTCTGCGAATATTTTCAGACAATCGACGTGGCTTTATATGATTTTTTTGGAGCTAATCCATCACTATTTGGACGCGTAGAGTTTTAGATCAGGCAGCCTGAACGCAAACTAAGCTTGCAGTGGATGCAACTTCGTGGACTAATGTAAAGCCGAGTCAGACACTGCTGAATTCAAAGGGGTACTTTTGTGCCCGATTTATTCATCTGGAGATCTCTGATTTCTACTTCTCTTTTGACTGTTTGTTTTTTAATCGACTTATAAAGCAAGGCATTTCTAAAATCCAGTTTTCTGGGATGATTTCAGCCATTTCCAGCCCGTGGCTGACGCAGCTGTCCCATTTTTGCGATGTTGCAGCCTTCACAACGAGCAGCCTGAGCAGCCTCAACACGCCGGGGGGCTACCACCTCTCTCCGTCCCCCGGGGACCCATACAGCCAACATGAATCCCACTTCGAACCTTGCCCGGCTGCGCAGCACAACTACAACTATCCGGGATCCAATCCGGGTCAGGCCCAGCCAAACGACAACGGAACTCATAACTGCTCCTCGTCGTCCTCTAACTCCACGCCGAACAGCAAAACAATCATAAAGAAAAACCCCAAAGTGGCCAACATTAACGTCCAGTTGGAGATGAAAGCTTTATGGGATGAATTTAACCAACTAGGCACGGAGATGATCGTTACCAAGGCTGGCAGGTGAGTGCATATTACGCACATACCAGAGGCTAATTTTCTCCTAAATTTAGTTGGTTGGTTTGTCCCAACAGACAGGCCCGCTAGAGGAAAAGACTCAATTCAAGTGCTAGTATTGATAACTTGCTAGATTTAAAAAATGTTATATAATCTGATGGAAAATTGTCATATAATTCAAATAAATACTTTTTCTTGTTATAAAGGACAAAAATAGAAAATAGAAATTAAATAAATAAAAGTGCAAATCTATAAGAAAATCAAACATATAAAAAAATGTGTCGTTATTATTGGTTCTATTATCATACCTTACAATCACATTTAAACCCTAAAAGTTTTTTTTAAATAATGGGTGGATACAAAAAGAAAAGTAAAAAAAAAAAAACCTAGGAAAGTTCGTAACTATAAATGTACCGGTTCTCTGATGCACAATAAAGCCTGTGTTTATATGATTATATTATTTATTATTATTATTATTATTATTACTTATTATTATTATTATTATTATAGCAAAGTTCTTGTTTTTATAAGTAAACATTTGATTTATTTCTGTGCTTGTTTTTAAATGAAACATTAAGAATTGCTTGTGAAAGGCTGTGTGTGCACGTGAATGTGTGTATGTGGGCTGAATTTTGTGTGGCAACATTGAACACCGTATCAGATCCTGCTGTCTTTATAGGCCTCAGATCAAAGTAACGCTCAGCTGATTTTCTTCACCCTGGTTCAGTTTTACGCTTTGCTGTTATGCAAAACATTGTTGCGTTTTGTTTCAGTGGGCTTGTAAAATCAACACAAGTCGAGAACCCTGTTGTCTCATTGTTTTAATGCAAGTCTCGCGCTCTTTTTTTTTCTTTACTTTTTTTGATCACGGAAGCGTCTCTTTGCCAACCCTCATTTTCAGGCATTTTTCTGCATAAATAAGCAACTCTAAATGGGGTCATTTTTATCAACAAATGGTCTTTTTAGAAGTTGGAAAAACTGCTTACTGCATTGACCTATGACCTTCATGGAGCTTTTTTTTTTACTTTCTGAAATCCACGTGTAAACTTTTCAAGCCACAAAAAAAAAAACAGTGAAATGGGAGCAAATAGAGCTTTGCATTTGAATAAAATAAAGAGTAGAGAGTTTATTGCCTGAAACCTGAAAGTGAAGGTTGAGTATCCCCGGTGTGACAGGAGAAAGGAGATCTGCAGCAGAGCACTTTAAAAGCTCCTCCAGCCTCACCTAGCCACAACACTGACGTTAATTGAGCGTTGATTTTGGGATCCCTTTCACTGACTCTCCGGATTATCTAACTTTCCACTCATGTTCTTCAGGGATGTGCAGGGTCTGCAAGCAAACCGGGGTAGTTTAGAACCATACTAGGTAATAATAGGTTTAAATTTCTGCAGCTAAAATAAAGACAAATTAGTTAAGGAGCAGAGACCTTTTGCTGTTTCGGCATGCAGAAAAACGCTTCTAAATGCCTTTCTTGTTTTTTCTTGATAAATTGAGGATTTTATTTTCTAAATGAAGAAATCTGAAATAACAACCCGATGAGCTCTTCTCGTTTTGAGTCTATTTAAAACGGATCGTTAAAAAGGAAGACCAGAATGTGTGTCTATAGATGCTAAAAGAAGAAGCTAAAAGACAACCAACCCAGAAACCCAGAGCTCCATTCAATCCAGCTTTGCAAAAAGTGATTCGCTGCTTTTACGCGCAGAATTAAAAAAAAAAAGCTCTCTGGGGCCTGAAGCTGCAACCCGTCCAGCCAAACATTTGCTGCTTTTTAAAATACTTTGACAAAACACTCAGTTCCCCCCCACCCCCACCACACACACACACACACACACACACACACACACAGAGTCTAGCATCCTGTATTTTAAATAAAGGTATATTTGCGGCAGCTGTGAGCAAAGATTTAGCCGCTGTCTTTCTCTTTTCCTTGTCAGGAGAATGTTTCCAACTTTCCAAGTGAAAATATTCGGGATGGATCCCATGGCAGACTACATGCTCCTGATGGACTTCCAGCCAGTAGATGACAAACGTTACAGGTGACCTGTCCCAGCCAAACAAACTTTTAGAAGCTGAGCAATTATTGAAAGACTCATTTGTGGGCACGTGACCACCCAGAGTCAAAATAATAAGCCATTCATTATACGTCCCACATGTGGATTCATAGTTTTAAAAATCGAAATGATTCTTTGATCTATTTTATGTTTATTCAGCATTGTTTTCATAAAGGCAGTCCGGGTTATTCCATGTATTTATTTATTTTATTGCTCCTTTAGGTATGCCTTCCACAGCTCGTCATGGCTGGTGGCGGGTAAAGCTGATCCTGCCACACCGGGCAGGGTCCATTACCATCCAGACTCTCCAGCCAAAGGCGCACAGTGGATGAAGCAGATTGTCTCCTTCGATAAACTTAAATTAACAAACAACCTGCTGGATGACAACGGACATGTGAGTACGCGACTGAAAACAAATGCACGTGAAACAGAATCCAGTTTAAGCACAGAAACATGTGATCCTGCAGCCATTAAACGGAGGGATAGTCAGTGATTATAACTCGGATTGATTAAAGCAAATGTTTTCATTATGATTAGAATTAAATATGGAGCAAAGAGCAGATTCTAAAGGACTGTGCTAAAACCACTACAAACTAAATCCCACCATACAGAAATAAATATTACTGAGCACGTGATTAGGACAGAAGATTGTCAGATATAAAGGATTTAGCCATAATGGATCCTCCATATTTTAGCTTACAAAGCCGACAGCAGTTTTTTGTATGCAAAAAGAGACACGCTCGCGCGGGGAGCAGTGCTTTTGGTCTAAATGTAGGGCGGAAGAGCGATTTGCATCAATGGACATCGTTTCAGAACCTCCCGCTAGATTTTCCACTCTGGCTGTGGTTTTCTTGCATTTTGTCAGATCAGAGAATAAAATAAGCAGTTTCCTATGGAACATGTAGCGCGGATAATCTGTGCGATTGCTTTTTATTTCAAATAAATCACTGAATAAATATCAACTGCTTTCCATAAAAATATTGCAGGTATAAAATGTACTGTTAATTAGATTGTTTGCTTTTTATTTCTTATTTGCTCACAAATAGATTATGTCTTAAATATTTAGATAGTGAGTCTCCAAACTACTCCTTTTTTTTATAAGCAGTTCATTTTATTCATGATTCATGATTTTATTCATGAAACAATTTGTTAACTGATGGTCAAACTTGTCATTTTGTTTTACAGATCATTCTGAACTCCATGCATCGCTATCAGCCCAGGTTTCATGTGGTTTATGTGGATCCCCGCAAAGATAGCGAGAAATACGCAGAGGAAAACTACAAAACCTTTGTTTTTGAGGAGACCCGCTTTACAGCAGTCACAGCGTACCAGAACCACCGGGTAAGCAGCAGGTCCCAGTAGAAGTGTTGGATGTGATAAAGGAGCAAGCGCTCTGCAGGAAGCAGCATTTATTATTTATCCAAGTTATTATCTCATGAAGTTTCAAACAGCCTCTAAAGGGGATTTCTTTCTTTAAATCTATTTTGATCACTATTTAAATGCAGTAAGGCATTGATTATTTCAGTAACAAAAATAAATAAATAAATAAATAAATAAATTAAAAGAATGCGCGCGGAGGCCTGTCAGACAACTGTGCCCCCCCACCCCCCCTTTCCCCCCTTTTTCCTGCGTCGCCACAGTGCTGTTTTCCGTCAGCCTCTGCGCCTATTTGGTTATTTAGAGCTACTCCTGAAGAATGAAACGTTAATAGAAGCTCCTTTCTTTCAGTATTGTTCAGCAAGGTCCAGTGAAGGTGGGGAGGGAGGGGGGCGACGGTAAGCGAGCAGGGGAAAAAAACTCTGGTCTGATTGTAGATAGATGTTACCAGTTTTATTCTTATTCCTAACAATAATGTTAATAATAATGTTAGTAATAATGATGATAATAATAATAATAATAATAATAATAATAATAATAATAATAATAATAATAATAATAATGTAACATCACCTACATTTTAAAAAGTTCACCAAAATGTTTTGTAACAATTAATATTTTTGTTTCATTTCATTTCATTTTTGTTTTCAAAGGGGAAAAAAGTTTAATTTATCAGCTTTTGCTGACAACTGCTGTCAAAATCCATTGACAGAATGACCAAAACACAGTTTTTGGCTCTGGGGTTAGGTAATGTTTTTTGTTTGTTTGTTTGTTTGTTTTCTGTTTTACTTTAGTTTTTCTGTTTCTCTCCTTTGTCCTTTTAGATCACACAGCTGAAGATAGCGAGTAATCCTTTTGCAAAAGGCTTCAGAGATTGTGACCCAGAGGACTGGTTAGTATTTAAATACAATCATATTGACAAGTTTTCACATCCTGTAAAAATAGAAAGAAGAGCCAATCATGTGTCTGGAGTTTTTAGTCTGCGTTATGTTATGCACTGCAAGATGGGTGAAGTCTGCCACATAAAACAACATTGTGAATTTAAATAATTTTATATTGTGTGAAAGTCACTCAGCTGTGCATGTCTGTCACTGGCAAGTCACAACACCACTCTTTCAGTGAACTCAGATCAAACAAACAATATTTCTTCGACATGCTTTTCATTCAGCTCAATGACTTTTTGTCTGTATTTAAAAAATTCAAGCGATTGCATCAAAATAAATTAGATTTGATGACTTCTTTCTAGATTGAGCCAATCGCTATCATAAACCTGCAGCTTCATATTTTACAGAGCATATGAAAATGTGTAAACACACATTACACACACTGTAAATCTTAAAACGCACTGTCATCATTCTGATACATAAAGAAATGGTGTCCTTGACATTCATTGAGCGAGTATGTAATTATATCTGTTCTCCAGGCCCAGGAATCACAGGCCAGGCTCTCTGCCAATAATGAGTGCCTTTGCCAGAACAAGAAACCCAATGTCATCTCCCCCTCAGCAAAACGGCACAGAGAAAGGTCTGCAGCTCGCTCTTTGTTTCATTCCACGCCTGCTACCTAAATTAGCAAAGCCTTGTGAGGTTGTCTTTCTTTCAGCTGTTGACATTCTTTAATTCTGTAATTTTCTTGAAAGTTTTTAATAATTGCAGAAAACAGCAGTATATTTTGCACTTGTTTAATTAAACATCAGTCAGTCAATGTGACACACTGCAAACATAAAAGCTGTAGATACTGGAATAAAAATGAGCTTTTCTTGACATGATGGTGACTGATGTATTAGTTTAAAGCAAATAATTTGCCTTATTGGTTATTTGTGGAATTCATCAGGCTGTCTTTGTTTTATGGTGTAAAAACACATGTTTAATTTTTATTTAAAGTTTCACATAAAATTTTAAATATTATCTGAGATTCTGAAATTATGATGAGACTATAAGCAGTGTTGTCATGTTATGACATAAATACTACAATGTTTATAAATGTTATTATTTGTCAATGGCTTTAAGCAAACAAGAGTGGTAAAGCAGTTAGTGAAAAAAGTGCCTTAACTAATGTGTAAATGCAGATGTGATGGGGAACTATAATTTCCATTCTTCAACTTTCCTTTGCAGAAGACAGCAGACGGGAATACGATCGAGACCCCAGTGGCACACCAATACATGCAGACCCAGCCCACCAGCTCATGTCCCGTGTCCTTAGCCCCGCCCTGCCAGTTCCTGGTGGCCTTCACGCGGTCCCACTAACGAGTGGTCGACCCAGCCCTCCCCATGACCTCCGACCAGATCCCCACTCTCTACCTCCGGACACCCTGCATCACCACCCTTACAAGTACCCCAACACTTACGAACACTACTTAGGAGCGAAGACCAGGCCGTCACCGTACCCTATACCCAGTATCAGAGGACACACATACCATCACCACATGAATCCCGCCACAACCAATATGTATTCAGCCACCAGCGGTCCCTCTAACTATGACTATGGGCCCAGATAATGACTGCTGTCCACAGAGACACATGGTGCGCAGCACTGTGGGAATCATAACAGGCAAGAACGGCAACAGTTGTTTCTATTGATGGCTATGCAACCTGTGTGGAACAGTCACAGGCTGAAACTCCTCTACTGGATAAACCCTGCCGTATTTATTTAAAGGAAATGTGCCTTTATGCATGAAGCACGGGCACCCTGTTCTAAGCCCTCAAAGAAGTCTGCTTTGACCTTTGAACTCAAATGGCAATGAGGCTGCCTCCTACCTGTGTAGTGCAGACATTGAGCCAGCAACAGGAGGAATCTCTCCTTAACACGGACATGACTTTTGATCACAGATTGGGATTGTTTTTTGTTTTGTTTTGTTGTTTTTTTTGTCTGTTTTTGGATGCACTTTTTGTTTTGCATTGTTTTTATTGCTTTCAAAAAAGCCATATGTTATATAGCCCCATCGACTTTCTAGGTAGACGAGATGTTTGCATGTTGAGCTCATCAGAGAGGATGTTGAAACGCGGTGAAATGTTTTTGCTCGAGGGAAAAAAAAGGATAGAAAGATTCTGAACATCTTGAGCCGCTCTGAGAAGCTTGTACCATGGCACTGACTTGCAGCAATTCTAAGTAAATAAATGAAGCAGAATGACTTTTCTGTATCAGTAAAATAAACATTAAATTCTTGTAATTCATAAAAAAAAGGACTCTGTGCAAATGTTGCATTTAAAGCTGGGTGGTGGGTTAGAAAAACTTACCTCACTTTTTATCCGACTGAAATAGGTGGAGGTGTCTGCTTCAGCACTCACTGGCAGGATGTAAAAGCTGTCTAAACAAGATAGGATGATTCAAATGTTGAAATCTGCACCTGGTTTTAGGAACAAAAGAACAAATACATCCCTATTACTACACAAATTTGATGAAATTGAAGCACAAAAGGAACTTTGGGCCCATTGCAGACCAAATTTAAGGATTAATTTGGAGGATATATTATGATTTACTAAAAAATACAATTTAGAAATCATGAAAAGGGATTTAAAACATAATAAAAGATCATATTTTATTTTAATTAAAATTACATGTGATTTATTTGTTGGACATTTCTGTAAATGTAAATTATTTGGTAGATGAATTATTTGCACTTCAGTAAATTTAAATTGGAAATGCAAACTGGGGGAAAACAGAAACTCCAAAAACTGCTCATAATGGGACAGGTGTCCCATATATCCCATAATGTCTGCTATTTCCACCAGTCCTGTGAGGAATGCTTTGTTGTCAAGGTTAAATTCTGCTTTGGGATTTGTGGCCGTCAAAATTCAAAGGAACACAAGACCTAATGATTCATTTCAAAAATATATTTTTCCTTTCCTAAAAACGGCTTGAACTGAGAGGAAAGCGGGAAAGGACGCCTGAGGGCGCGTGACCTCTGACAGCTAAATGGCTTGTAAAGGTGTCAGGGGTTAAATAATGTTTCCACTCATTCAAACGCTGGCTAATTGGTCATTTTTGTTTATTTGTTTGGATAATTACTAAAACTTTAAGGGCATTTACTTATTTTATAAGACATGTTTTATGTGTTCAACACAATATCTTCTCAATAATGAGCTAACCTGAATTCAAGCCTGGCTAGTTAGCCTTGTTTTAAAAAAAGATTTACACACAAAAAGAAAAAAATACATGATTAAATGTTACCAAGCTCATTTTTATTCTAAACTAGTTTACCTATTTTCTTTCATTTTCTTTTTAAAAACTGTACAATTTATTTAAATAAGCTAAGGCTCTTTATTTATAGCCTATATTTAAACGCACCAGACCATCTTTATTAATTATTTCTGCAGATAAATTTAAAAGTTTTTGCAACCTAAACGAAGCTCATTACAAAACATACAAATATCGTTAACACCACCACATACTTTCCCATTTAACATTTTCTGCTCCTGGCTCAGCCTTCAGGAAGCAAAGCCATGGAGGTGTGAAGCCTTGAGAACCGTCGCCCGCACGCGCGAGAGGGGTTTGGCTGCCTCCACTGTGGAACAGCTCCGGTGTTACGCCGAAAAAAGCATCCCTGCCGGAAAAGCACTCCTTCGCAATTAGCGCAATAACAGCATCTCGCCTATATATATTTACCTTCATGTGAACATTTTTACCCTGGAGAATTTACCAAACGCCCGTAACCTGCTAAAATGTTTAATAAAGTTAGAAAGATAAAGATAAAAAGTCACACAAAAATGTTTTTATTTGGACTGGGGTGGGCATATTCTGGCTATAGGACTTAAGATGCGACATTACTCATCGTTACATTATATTATTTGGAGGCAGTGGTAGGTAGCTTCTGTAAAATCTGAATAAAATCTGAACTACAATAGGCCTAACCAGACCCGCTAACTGAAACCACAGATCAATAAACCAAAGAGACAAAGGAAAATATAGCCAAACTGCTATTTGTCCCTGATAAAATCAGAATATAAACACAACATTCAGCTAAAGATCTGTAGTTTCACTTTTTGACTACTTACGCATTAGTAGCTATTAGTACGGGTTTTTATGAGTACGGGTTTAAATGATGACAGAGCGGTAACGATATGCTGCATAGGCCCATATGTGCATCAAATGTTTACAATGATACCTTTTTTATAGCCTATGCATTTTATTCATCTTCCAAATATAACATGCACTTTATTTTAAAGTCTTTGGCTGTGTCTTAATGAGTGCACTAACACTACTTTGCGGACTGTGTTTAAGTGCGTTTACATTACGCACTACATTCCAGTGTATTGCGGTATTGAGACAGTCTTTGTTTATTCCGGTCACACAGTGGAAGCGCACCGGAACTGTCCCCATTGTGGAGGTCTGCAGCCACTCTTTTTTTTTGTTGTGCTTCTAAAAATTTTAATCAATTTTGAAACAGATCTGATCAAGAGCAGTGAAGAAAATCAAATATAGCCTAACAGATATTTCATATTTTGTTTAGAGGATGCTGCCCGACTTAAGTTTCTTTCAGAGTATAACTAAACTCAGAACCTCTATCGTTGGATTTGAGATGTGATTTAGATCTTAATTGGATTTAAAAAAAAACAAAAAAAAAAAAAACATAAAAACTAGAGAAGTGCTCAGAAAGCGCTGCAGCCAGACTTGGCAGGTGCTTTTAATCATCAGCCACCTAAGAAACCGCGAGACCCCGCGAGATGTTGGAAGGAGGGCTCGGCTATTCACCGCTGACCGTTAGCGGGGGTTAAGAGCGGCTAATGGGGGAGGTTGAGGTGGGATTGCAAGGTCAAGAGGCCATTTTTGGACTAATTACAGGTTTCATAATTCAGAAGACACGTCAGTGAGACTGCTGGTGCACGTGGTATTTAGTGAAACTGCTCTAAATGCGCGTCACAAAGTTAACACTTTGTCATCAAATGACCGAGTCACCATAGTTTGCTTTAGTTTAGGTTTGTTAGTTTGTAATTAATATTTCTAAATAGTGCCATATTGGCTACTTCCCAAGAAAGCCTCAGTTTTACAAATGACTATTTTTAAAAGACATAGCCTAAAAGGCCATTAAGAATATTTATATATTTCAAATATAAATATAAATATTTTAAAAGTATAAATTTTAGTTCATAAAACCAGACTGTATGGAGTAATAAACACATTCTCCATATCCTGCACAGTCTGATACACTAAATAACTGAACTGGTGTCCATGACATAGCACCATGTAGCATTGACACCCTCAAAAGCCATTCACAGAGGAAAATATGGGAAATTGCGCCTACTTGAGAAATGAAAACAAATTGCACATCTGTATCTGCTTAATACAATGAGTGCTTTTTTTTCCCTTTGGCAATGAATTCAATATACAAACATATTGGTATTTTTTTTATTTACATGCACCGGATTATCTTTACAATTCTCCTTTCTAAGTAGCTGCAAACAGTTTTTACTGCTTGTATGTTTGTGTGCCCAGATGTTTGTAGCTGCCGAAAAAAACTTGGTGATAAGAACATGGCCTCTGAAGGATGAAGAGGTTGAGGATGGATGATAATGGAGCCTGGAAGATCACTCAACACTCATTTGGATCATCTGTTGTGACAGACCTGCCAAGGCTTTGATGCCTGCGCTGCAGTTGGATGTAAATATCTGCTGCTGAGCCTGCTGCATTATCTGTGGACGGTTATTAAAAACAAACCAGGTAAACCAACTGGACTCCTGCCCCAAAACAATAGATTCTGGATTCCTAAACATGAGTTTTTTTTGTTTTTTTTTTAACAAAACAGGGTTCAGCTTATTGTACCCATGAGGTTACTGATGGATATTTTCTGTAGAACACTGTAATACATCCCAACACAAAAGCCTCAGCATGTTAAGTAAACATAAATGGTCCCCCAATGACCCCCACCACCCCTCGTAAATAATCAAAACTTTGTTTGACATCTTAGCAGGTAACATAATCCATGAAAATAACTGAAAGCTTAGGAAGCAACACACACACTTGCAGACCCATGTAACCTACCGGATTATGTCCCATTCCGAAGCCAAGCTGACCTCTAACCTTAGAGGCCAGGGAAGACACACGTTAGGTGATAAGTGAAGCACAAGGTCTATTGTGCAGATCGCCCCCGTCCATTTATTGACTTCCTAAATGATCCATTATGAGGTGATTTACGACGCCCATCGCCACCACAGCAGGCTTTTCTGAGGATGACGAGCTGCTGTCTCCACCATTCAGAGGACATCTGCTGCAATGGACTCAGTATTTGATTTATCAGAGAATGGACGGAAGCTGGTCCACACCACCTCAAGTGTTTGTTCAAAGGCAATGGGAGAATTAGGAAGCTATCATGAATGCAAGATGTCACCAGAGGGGTCAGGGACAAAAGGTATGGATGGACTTCTGCAGAGAACACAGTAAACAACTACCTTAAACTAACTAACTTACAAAGAGCTGTGAGAAATATCGTATTGAGCCTATTTGGCAAAATAAAAACCAAAAAAAATTCAGACAAATTGAATCTAATGAAAATACTAATTTAGAAGAAAAAAATAAAAAACTGCTCTAACATTTTGTTGTTTTTCCAAGGCAGTAGCATCGTAGCTAAGCAGCTGGTCTGGAAAATAACCTTGTCTTTCCTCTGCTCCCTAATGATTGCTGGTTATTATGCTCATCTGGCTCTTTGATTTCTCAGGCCTTTCCTGTACAGCATGATGAGCCTCTCAACTATGAATCATCCCCGGAGACGGAACCGTTATGAAGCAGAACGCAGAGCGTTTGAAGCTTTGGCTCCTGGCCTTTGGACACAGTGTTAAAACACCAGCTCCCATGCTGCTCCCTGACTCAGAGACACTATTAGAGACAATGAAGAGAAAAACACCTCATTATTATTTCTGGGCCTTCCTGACAAATGCTCTTTTCCTGAGCAAGCATCTGCATTTGTCATTACAAAGGCGAAATAGGGAAATTTGAACACGGGTCTGCATGGTGGTGTGATGTCATTTTATAGTTTTTCTCCTGTTTCTGCCTTGCAACCAAAGTACATTTATCATGAAAAGTAAATCAGCTCATAAGCTGATTGCTCTGACCGGGGAGAGAAACTACTGATCAGCACATCCACTAAATCAACACCTCGCTGTTCTCCATGTCCCCGCCATGATTAACCTTGTTTGACAAATACAACTCAGGTCAGACAGGAGGGTCTGTGTGTTAAGCTAAAAGCTGCTAGAATAACAACACAGGATTAAATAGCTGCTCAGGTGCGTCGTATACCTCAAATTCAAGTCCACTGAAGCAAATCTGCCATCAGACAGGTCAACATAATCACATAGCTGCAGAGAATTGTGCTAGGCTTTAGCAAACAGCAAGCCGAGGGAGTAAACTTCTACCTGAACACATTTCACCTCATATAATAGACATTTTCTCGCAGGTTGCACCTAAATACTTAACTAGATTAAAGTTTTATGGTCAAAGTTTCTCTTCATTATCACGGCCTCATCATTTAGAACAGTTTCTAAAAGACAGATAAAAACTATTATTTTTACTTATATATACTTATTTACTTATTTATTTTACTTAGAAACGTTGAGATTAAGCATCAAAATGTAACCATGCATCTCAGAAAACATCATTTTGGTAAATTATGTAATTATGTTTTTTTTCTCATTTTAAACATCTATTTGCTATTCTGTATATCTATCCAAGTATTCCAGTGTGGATGAGTTATCTCTGTTCAGTGCACAAACTGGCGCTTTGGATACATTTCACCAGTGCAGAAGGCAGCGAGAGCCTTTTTCAAAGTCATCCCAGAGCTCAAAGACTCAGCCAGTCTCCGATCCGTTGCTGTATATTGACCACAGGCTGATCCGCTGGTCCTTGGATCCGGCAGCCATTAGTCTTTGCCTGGGGTCTTCGTGGTCAGAGAAAGCCACGCTTAGCACCATGTCTGTGTGATACTGAAGCACCGCCAGCGGCCGCAGCTTCTTCCAGCTGAATATCCGCACTCTGTGGTCCCAGCCTCCTGATGCCAGAAGCTTACCGTCCTCCCTGATGCACAGCTGGGAAACGCCAGGGTTCACCAGCGTCACACAGTCCTGCAACTGGAAATGTACAAACCTCAAGAAAACATATAAACTTTTACATGAATTAAAAGTATTTAAAAAAACCTAAATGTGAAGCAGTGATTTCATTGCTGTAATTATCTAAGTAATGTAAACCAAAAACAGAACTTTTGTGCCAACAAATAAAGAATAAAATAATTACACAGTATAAAAATGTCAGCAAGTCACAAAGTCATTGCTATCTAGGAAATTGGCCAACACAAACACACACACAGAGATGCTATCAGTTGCTCTGATGATGGAGCTCCAAGTGTGAGGCTGGAGGTCTGTTGAACCTG
>JBAMIG010000012.1:21177131-21187354 GCA_037177335.1 Kiunga ballochi | reverse complement strand
ACAGTATATAGATATAGATATGTGTGTGTGTGTGTGTGTATTGTTGATTTATTTACAAAATTTAAAAAAATAAAATAAATGTAATAAATCTTTAGAACTGATTAAAAGCAAAAATGTTGATAATATTGATGAATAAATGTGAAGAATGATCAGAACAGCGTGTTTGTCATAAGTTGTAACTAAAACCCGAATGTGACAGCTTCAACAATGACAGTTCAACTGTTGACAAATGTTCACTGACAACTGGGTCTCCGTGGGAAAGCTCGCCCCAGTTGGGGCATTTCTGTGTGCAAACAACTTCCACAAAAACATATAAATGATTTTTTTTTAAATCCATTTCTAAGTCAATCGGTCTGTTATATGAAATCTCTTAAATTTAGAAATACATGATTCTAAAGTATTTATTTCACATTTTTTATGCAAACGTCTCTCTGATCCACCTACATTTTATAAATATAAGTTTGGTTTAGGCCTTAGTCAGCTGACCTGCAAGTTGTTTTGGCTGTCCAGCATCCAGGAAGAAAGTCTCTTTTCAGAGGAGCCTGATATGCCCCTCAGACGTTTGGGGTCAAAGGTCAGGCACATAATGGGCTCAGCGTGGGCTTTGACTTGGCTCAGCTTAGACCTCTGGGATACATCCCACAGCAACAGCGAACCATCCTCATATCCAGCCAACAGCAGAGGTCCGGGACCTGAGTCTGGCTGGAAAAGAGAAGAAATGATAAGAGAACAGAGGAAAGACAGAGAGATGAGAAGAAGGAACACATTAGAGTGCAGGTAAAGATGTGAGTGTAGTAAAAGAGCAAAACACCCACGGAAACCACTGCATGGTGCTGGAAGCTGACAGGATCAGAGGTTATCATCCTGGAAGCTCCTGCTGACACTCTGAGAAGCTGTGGGCTCCATTCATCAGCCTGTTGCTCTCCAGCATACCATTACACCACTCCTCACTTTGCTCCTCATATATAATCCAGAGCCACACACCTTCAATGTTAGGACTTTCTTCACATTTTGCAATAACTATTTTAGAATTGCTCATATACCGATTTATTTCTCTCTTTCATTGCTGATAAGTTGCTGAAAATATTTTACATTCCAACAATTTTCTAAAGGAAACTTATATTTAACAGTAATAGTTGGATATATTCTGCGATGGTATTAGTATTATTGGTATTATTTTATCCTTATTTCACCACTCGAGGATCCAGCCACAGCATTTACAACTCTAAACCACATGAAACCAAATAAAAGTAGGAGCCCAAACCTTCCTTATACAACTCCTTTGAAAGAGATGGAGAAAGTAGTGTTGTTCTACTGTAATGATTAGGTTAACCTCCCAGCGCTTGCTGGCTTTGACAGACGGGTGTCGAAGATGTGTCGATGTTTTGCCGAGTCTGATAAAGGTGGAGGATTCAAAAAGCTTTGCACGGTTGGAGGCGACAAGGAAAAAGAAAAAGGGGAAGACAAAAAGGAGGAAGCGACAACTCCAAGGGTTTTCCTATCATCTTGATCACTTTCACTCCTGATTTAAATTCTGTGTATAAAAAATATCATATTAAATCTACATCTTCAACACATCTGCACTAAAGCATGGATTAAAATTGCATTCTTAAAAATACATAAACTTTTGTGTAGAGACGGTTGCAGGTTTTTCCAAATAACGTCAGACCTGCAGAGGAGCACGGTGCCATGCAGAAGCTGGGAGGGAGAGAAATTTTTTCCATATGTGCAAGCAGGCCATGTCTGCCATTTTTTTATTCCATGTTCAAGTCCTCTCCTCTGTTAACGCTCTATATTTCTCTTCTTCCAGCTTTAAACAAATTATAGACAGAGTCATGTATTCCTTCCAAACACATCAGCCAGGACGAACACCAAGGGATTATGAAAACAAATAAAAACAAGTGAAAATCAGTGGCCCCTGCTTGCCAGCAGGGACCGGGCTAAGCGTTCCAGGCTTGGGGCCCAGCGTTTCACTTAAGTGAAGGACCTCCTTGATTGATGATGTCACGGGTCGAAGGTCGGGGAACCCTGGGTAGACACCTAATTCATTATATCCTCCACAGGCCTTTCTACAAGAGGGCTCTCTGCTGGAGTGGGACTGGGGCACTGGGAGGAGATTCATCACAGAGGAACAGCTGGAAAGACGGACGACTGGAAGCTGGCTGGAGAAGAAGGACCGGTGAAGGAAACTGTCCCATCAAGAGAGCCAACTAACTGGGTCACAATGTTAGCTGGACCGTGACTTTCTGCCATGTTCCCGTACCTGTACTTATGTGTACATGCACATAATGTGGAGATGATACGGAAATTTAGATTTAAACATTTATTTAGAAAGAGTAAATTAAGAAGAAAGATGCTTAAAAAACAGTAAAATTATTTAACAACTTATTAAAATAAAAATTTACCTGATTTTTCAATTAAACATGTTTTACTTCAATTATATTTCAGAGTGCATTTTACCATTTTGGTATTATTTTTCCCTGTTTTAAGTTATCCCGTTAAAGGCTGCTTTTATGAAGGTCATAGGCGTACTAATATATGCTCTCCATTTAAAAGCTAAGCTGGGATTCCCTTTAATAAACAGAAGGTGAAAAAAAGTCTTATTTGTCTGGCAAAGCAGCAATCCTTTAAATTCACTCTCACTACACCTTTCTTCCTACTAATCTGATACTGTACTCTTTTTGTTAAATATTTAAAATTCAATTTAAAGTTAAATTAGGTTTTTTTATAGACTTTCTTGGCTCAGGCCCGATTCCAGACCTAAAGAGATTCCTCAAACAAATGTATTTAACATTTTGACCAAATAAGAAAAACTCATATTTTTAGGCATCATATGAGATTATTGTCTCAATAACAAAATAAATAAATAATTGAATAAATAAAATGAATAAATAAATGTCTGTTGGAGGGTAGAGAATTATCTGCACAATGACAGTGAAAAAAATCTCACTGTTCCAACGTTTCAGTTTCATCTCTTGGATTAAAATAATTAGGCTGGTTAAAGATAAATATTTACAGCCAGAGAATTTGTAAATGAAGTCATTACAGGTTGGCAAAACCAAAAAAATAGTTAACATTTTATCTTAGACTTAACCTTTACAGTGGAGAATGAATACAGGATAACATTTATGCTCTAAATAATAAATAATATAATAATAAAAGATAATAAAACACCGGACACCTGAGGAAGATGTTTATGAAACTTAAAGTGTCGGAGTAAACCGCTGCTTGTTTTGGGGACAGGTCAAAAGAAAAAACTTCTACACAAAAACAAAAGCTAAATGCAGGTTGAGAGAGCTCAAGCAGAACCATGAAGAACCCTCAGACCAGCCTCAGGCAGGTACCGCTTCAACATAAGGAACCAATCGCTTCCTTCGCTTGTCGTCCCGGTCCCACCATGATGTCATGTCCACGAGGCAGCGAGGTGATGAGCTGAGAGTGATGGATATCTGTATAGGAACATTTCCTTTTCCCGGCCAGCCTCTGTTCACATTAAAACCCTTGCACATCATACATCACTACTGTCCCCCCGGCCAAGCCCCACATCCTCGCACAAGTCAAACCCACATGTGGAGGCACTTTCTTCCTCCTCACACGCTCTATTCTTCACTGCTTCACAGCCGATCAGATGAGGAGGAATCAGATAACGAGCTCCGTCACCTTTTAGATCCATCCCGACACTGATCTGAGGGCAGGGTGGGATGTTTTTGGAGGAAAGCTAAAGTGAAAAGAAAGTGCTTCCACCAACTGCAGCAGGATTTTAAAGGCTGATATTAAAGCTTTTGGTGTGTCCATCTTAGAAATAAAGAAAGATTATTGCATATATGGAATAAAAGAGAGCGATGGTGAGCAGGATGACATAGAAGAAGCATAATTGCCAGTGGCTTACTCCCTGGTGTGTGTGATAAAGTGATGGGGTTAACCCTTACATAGCCTTCTGCTATGTAAGGGTTAAGGAAGAAGAGGTAGAGTATTTTCTCTTCTCAGGGACAGAAGCATTAAGTTAGAAAGTGAAATAAGGGTTTATACATACTGACAAATGCAAGTCGTCAGTCTTTCCCCAGTAGTTTGACCTTAAGTCACTTACTCAGTGTAACAAATCTGACTTGGAAGGAATCATACAGAAATGATTTACAATCACCTGAAACCTTTAGCTTTGAAGTCACAAAGATGCCTGTGCTGTATTACAATCATATTATATGATTTATAATGTAATAATTGATCATTATGTTTCCTGGCAGTCAACACTGAGGAATCATTGGATCATAAATCAGGTGCTAAAAGGTGGAAACAGCAGTGAAAGCAAAGCACAACAGAGAAAAACACAAACCTGATGTCAACAGGGTGAGACTCTAACATTCGTGTCTCACAAGCTCTTAAAATCACTGCTTTCGTATTTGTCTTATAAAATTAGCTTCGATCAGTCTAACCGGAGCAGAGCACTGCGTGCATGTAGAGCAATAGCTTGAAAACCATGAGTTTTAACACGATAAGCTGTGTTTTCATATCTGTCGCCTAGTAAACTGAACCACCCATAACATGCAAAAACCCCCATCCAGTCCATTCCAACAGCCCCAAACCCAAAGAGTTAATTATTAACCATGACAATAATTACAGGCTTCCTTTAATGGGTGGAAAATAAAACGATTGACAGCATTTACTAAAACAGAAAGTTAATTTTTTTGCCCAGATCAGATTGGATATACAGCTGCAGGCTGATATATGGCTGTGAACCCCTGGCCCTTCCAATGCTCTAATTACAGTGTTGGGACTTGCTGCCAGCTGAGAAGAAATGCATGGAAAAACGGCCCAGGATGAGTTGTCGGGCTGTAAATCACATGCCGCCTCTCACGTCTGCTTTTTTTGTTGACTTTTCTATTGTTGAATATTGCCAGGAGAAGCTGGCCAATTAGAATAAAGCGGGTAAACACAGAAAAAAACGTGCATAAAGACACCTGGCTGCTGTTTAGGGTTTAAGTTTGAAATGACAAAAACAAGACATTTACTTATAACTTCTTAATATCTAAATAGTGCCGGCCCCTTACCTGCCACAGTTTAATGCACATGACCATTCCCAGCTTAGCCTCTGGTACCAGGGTGCAGACTGGGGTCTTACTGGGCAATTCAATCACATTGATCTGTAGAGAACAGATAGAAAAGCAGTCTCAAAACTCACTGGAGATTAAAGTTACAACCACACTAGTCTGTGTGGAAGTGAACACAAACAGAAACATTTACTTTGTGCTTTAGGATGAATCCTCTGAAAACTATGAATATCAGTGCAGCATGTAGCTCCTCAGACAGCAAACAAAGCATCTGATTATTAAGAAAATAAAAACTTAGAGGCAGTTAATCATTTAGATTTTTCAGTTTGACCAAAACAGGGGATCAATCCAACTGATCCTCAGGCCACAACCCATTTTATTCTAATCTATTTTTGCTTTAATGAATCTGTTTTCATAGTTCACTAAGCCACAGCTCTGCGTAAAACATATCTTGTATGTCTGTGAGACGTCTGCCATGTCGTGACCTGCCTGTCCGCCGAACTAAATTAGCTGTGAGCAGAATCTGTACCCATCCATCAGTGGAGGGCAACTGCCAAATTGTCTATAATCAATCCCACTAAAGTCGGACCTGGGTGGTGTTTTCCTGCACACGTTGGCACCAATTCTAATAAAACCACCACTACTAATAGACCCAGTGACAAAGTTTGTATTTCTGTGCAAGCGCCCACATTTCTACAGAAACTAATTCCTTCGACTTCCTCCGCCTTTATGATCCACATATTCATCCTCATTAGCTCTCGGATTAAACAGCCTTTTAAGGAAGGCATCTGTATTTTAGCACTCAGCCACATCTGTCCTCTATGTTTACCTCTGCGTGCCTGACAAAGAGGGCTTTTAAGGACTTGTCTGTGCCTCAGGTGATCACTGTTCTTGTGTGGCATCAAACTGCCCATAAATAAAACACACCACACTATTAATTCATGTTTATGCCACAGCAATAATTTACTGGCAGGAATTTCACTGTAAAAATAAACAGACAGACTGAAACTGCTGTCTGCTTTCTTGCTTACATATTTAAATATGAACTTGTATTTATGCTTACGGGGATAGATCTTGTTTTTCAGCGTGCACGGTGGCATGTGTTTATGTACTGTTTATCAGAGAATGCATTTATGTGGGAGTTGCACTTGCACATGCATGATAAGCATCTGCCCGAGCCAGTTATGTCTGCGGAATGGGGAGGTGAGCCCAAATGACTAAATTGGCTGTGGCGTGTCCTGGTCTGCCTTTTAAGAGTGTGTAGGTGCTTCTGCCCGTGTCTGTTGGGACAATGGCATTATTGAGGTTCTGGGAGTCACAGGCGCCCTGGTGCCTGGCTTGCTGGACTGAGGTTAGCAGAGGCACGATTGACTGGATCAGGTGACCGCTGCGTCCCTTTCAAGTGTGGCTCCTCCACAGCACAGCAAGTAACATGAATCTGGAGGCAATAAAAGATGGCTGAATAGCTGGCTGCCCTCTCCCCATCCCACCTCACCTCTTAGACACTGGCTCCACACAAAATAAAACAAGCTTGTGGGTGTTGATAATTAACTACAAGACAGACAAAATGTAATTTTTTTCCAGTTAACAATCATGTATGAGTTTTCTTTGCCTGGCAACAGAGAAGCATTAAATTTAATCAGACACTTATTGTAATTTTACGTCATCCTTCAATAAAGCTTCAGGAGCAGGAACAAGCTCCTTAGTTAGCCTCTAAAAAGCACAATTAAACGTGTTTTCTTATGGTCTCTTGGAAAAAGGAGGTGTTTTAGACAGAGGCATTCACTGACATTTATTCAGTGCTCGGTACTGAGATCACATCTCAGTAAACACTGCGAGTGTTTTAATGATGAACATCTGATCGTTTTCATCAAATCCTCTTGCAAAACTTAAGTTTGATCTATTACACTGAATCTCTGACAATACTTGAGAGCATATTTATGGAATATAGATCACTGTAGTCAAATAAAATAACACTGGTGGTGAAACAAGTTTCCTACTAACATACTAAACAGTTGTAAATGACCACAACTATGAGCGATGATGGTGAAGTCAGGATCACGAAGGCTGTTTTTATTTCTTAAATAAAGCTAATGTCCCACCTGTCAATTACTGGAAAATCATCTTCCTGCTGAATACATAAGACTACAAACACAATGACTCAATGGTTCATTTACCATTTATTAAAAGTTAAAAAAAAACACACACATCAAGATTAACTCACTAAAAACAGTTATATCTTAAAAAAGATGACGTATCATTGTAGTGATGCAGAAATCCATCCCAGCAGGGCTTTCAGAAACATCCTTCCCTCTGCTAATGTCTTACCTCCTCTGTCTGTTGCCCAGCAAAACCCAGGAGGTAGTTTCCAGGCCTTGTTTCCAGTAAGGCGCATTGACAGAAACCAACAGTGCCCATCCACAGAGACTCCAGCAGCTCACTGCGACCCTCGCTCAGATCCCACAGTCGGACGTGCATGTCTCGTCCCTGACTGCTCCGGTGAGGGACAAATATTAAAGGACAAAAGTTCTAGTTTCTGATTACAAAATCAAAGCAATCACTAAAAGATTTAAGTAGGGGGATACAAGTAATCCACAAATAATCTCATGTTTGACTCCAGAGACTTACCTGATGAGGTTACCTGATGCCTGCAGCATGTTGACCCAGATAACTGAACTACCAGAGTGACCCTCTATGAGTCTCTCAGCCCTTCTGCTGTTCAGGTCCCAGATGTGGATGGCACCATTTGCAGACCTGCAAAACTGCTGATTACTCAACACAGTCATCACCCACATGAACATTACATTTCATCCAGTTTACTGCAGAGCATTCACAACCAAACTATTTAAATGTGAGAGTTGGGTTGCAATTTATTGGGCAGAAACAAGGAAACAAATCTGCATATGTGCTTGTGATGCTTGATATGACTCACCCAGAAAACAAGAGGGGAGCACTCCTTCCTCGGCAGCTGAAGTGGAGGCTATTAAGGGCACCACCAGCTCCCCTCAGAGTGTAAATGGGAGATGGAGCAGGACGAGACATTGTTCCAGTCGTGGGATTGATACTGATGTAAGCAGGCTGGAAACCATTGCTGTCATGAACGCTGGAAGAGGTAGACTCCCTTAAATAACCACAAAAAATGCAGGTTACATAACAGAGGAGAGGTTGTGACGGGCCATGTACACCCAAAAAAGGATGCTTTGAATTGTAACTAGCCAGATTCTCTCAGAGGAGTATGTTCAATAATGAATATTAAAAAATAATCTCAACTTGTTTTTCCACAAAGGAAGAATAAGACATAAGAAAAGTTTTATTTGCCTTGAAGCTTTTCTGTCCCAAACAATAGATAAATGTGTTTAATGCACTGACTGCAGTTCCTCTACTGTCAGCAGCTACAAACCCAGTGGCTCCCTCTCAGTCCTCTGCATTCTGTGATAACACCTCTTACTCAATACGTCATAAATCACAACCCATGACAACTTAATTACAGTAAACAGACTGAGCTTCAAGCTTGTCACTCCTCTTGTGATGAACAGCCGTTGTCCCAGAGGCAGAGGTAACATCTCCAGCTTTTATATCGTTTGTAGGTCGGGCAGCTGAGGAAAACAAATGGGCCGCAGGCAAACTTCAAGGAAATGTTTTCTCATAAAACAGCGCATGCAAGCATCTCCTGCTTCTTCCCCCCTATGTAAATTCACAACTGACTCTAGACCTGCTGACAAAAGTAAGGTTATTTTAAAGAATTATCCCTATTATAACATTGTTCATTTAAGAATTTTAGCTTGTTTGAAGCATCTTAGGTCTAAAATTGGCCGACGTGTTAGATTTATTTACAGTATAATTTGCATATTTGCGTATAAACTGCATTAAAGCTCTTCACTTTTATTTGTGCTCATCATAACCCCTTTGCTCCCTGCAATCAGCCGACACTGAAACTTTAGCCCGAGGCATTCAGAAGCAGCTCATTTCAGAAGGTTAGTGGTTAAATTGTCCATGTGAATCTGTGAAGCGGAGCGACAGAGACCCCTGACCAGCCTGCCTAATTAAGCAAGCAGAACTGCAGGCAAAATGTCCCAGAATGACACAACCAGCATGCCAGTTTTACTGGAAGCTCACTGTTAAATGAATACAGTGCATATTTGTTCTGGTTTGTCTTCTTAAGGGGAAAAAAAAAAAGCAAAACAAGTCTCATAAAAAAGGATATGCAACAAGTTTGGAATGGTAACATAATATGCAAATGCTTTTGGATGTTGACACTAAGGAATTTCACCTATCTTTGAAGTGAACAAGCAAGAAATTCAACCAATAACAAACCAATAAAGCATCGGTTGATCTGCTCCCTCTGTGACTAGGTGGGTAAGGCTGCATTCCCGAGCCAGCGTCCTCTGCCTGGGTGACGGGGGAAGGCTCACTCTGATGGACACAGGGGCTTCAGACAGCCTGCTTTCCTTGCTTAAAGGTAAGGAACCTTTCTCTACCAGTCAAAGTTATGTATTAAGCTAATACAGCAGCCTGGGCGAGTGATAGACAATAATCTGATCAAGCTCAGGGACTATAAAACCAGATTTAAAGCATACAGACTGGTATAATTCCCACTTTCACCCTGTTGCTCCTGCCCTTATTTTCCCAGCGTCACCATTTCCACTCTCTGAGCTAAGCCCAACAATGGCTCTGTT
Source organism: Kiunga ballochi (assembly GCA_037177335.1). Taxonomy (NCBI): domain Eukaryota; kingdom Metazoa; phylum Chordata; class Actinopteri; order Atheriniformes; family Pseudomugilidae; genus Kiunga; species Kiunga ballochi. The sequence goes on along the minus strand of JBAMIG010000012.1, from coordinate 21,177,633 downwards.
GTTGTGGCTGCAAGTTAGTCACCCACAAACCCAAACACAAACATGCAGGCAGCCCAGAAAAGACGACGGATACTGTAAACAAACACAATAGTGGCAGGATGTCACTCAAATCTGTTCTCAAGGATCGTAGCCAGCAGAACGAGAAGAGCCGAGCAAACAATCAGGCTTTCATTTGTCAAATTAGTATTGTTCCTATGAAATTAGAAAGCTTATCAATGCAAATAAACTTACCATGTCCACTAAAAGCAGGACAAGTCAAAGATCGTCCAGGACATGCATCAGTTTTAACCCCTTAATGCCTGAATTCAGAATAACTGGGCAGAGACATCTCACTTTTGAAATCTAAAAACTTTATTTGACCATTTAACTAAATCTATTATTTTTAACTATTTTTTTTTCCCATATATTTACTATTTATTACCATAGAACAAGTAAAAATGATTACAGTGTAATCTCCTGCTGTCTGGTGGTCACCAGGGTCCAGGAGACCAGTATCATGTGG
>JBAMIG010000012.1:21137334-21151935 GCA_037177335.1 Kiunga ballochi | reverse complement strand
AGTAGGTGTATATGGATGTGGGTAGTGTGCACACAGAGATAGATATATATATATATATATATATATAGATAGATATATATATATATATATATATATATACATATCCTTAAATGGACGAAGCGGGTTAAAAAAATAACTAATAGACAAATAAAGGATAAACTGCAAAGTAAGATGCCAGTCAACTTGTCTTTCAGGGTGGTATCGAGGCTACTTGGCCAGAAATAAGGCCCAGCAGGTAAGAGCCCACTGTGCATTATAAACACATTGTTTATAATATGCGTTTGACAGTATGAATACAGTAATAACGACTGGTAAAAGCAGCATTTTTTTTTATGTTGACCATTTTTATGAGTTTTTCCTTGTTCATTTCTCCCATTAACATTATCCTATTCAGGGAGTTTTCCCTGCCAGTTTTGTCCACCTTAAAGAAGCCATCATACAAAAACGCGGGTGAGTTATTTAAAATTAATCCATTCAACTGTTGGATTAAATTCTAAATGTATTGTAATTGGATGTATGTATGATTGTAACTTCAGAAATCAGGAAGTGGTGATATCTGCAGAGATGCCCTTGGTGAAGGAGGTGACCACCACATTGAGAGAGTGGGGAAGCATATGGAAACAACTATTTGTGGTACTATTATAAAATGGACATGTGAATGTTGAGATGCATGTGCATGTGTATTTGACTTGACAGCACATCTCTGCCTGTTTAGGCCAACAAACAGACGCGTGTGAAGCAGGTCCAGAGGCTGATGTGGGAGCTGATGGAGTGGCGTTCTCAGCTACTGTCCGGCACTCTGCCTAATGATGAATTCAAGGAGCTCAAACAGAAAGTTACTTCCAAGATTGATTACGGCAACAAGTAAGCCTGCCTTGTCACATGTCCAGTCTTTAAAATGTATTTATCATCTTAACCTTTCTCCTCTGTATTTTTTATTCCATCTGCAAGTTCCTGTCCTCTAATTGCTTTGTCTTCCTGTCTACTTTACACTCATCATGTAGCATCAATTTTTATCTTCATTAATTTTGCTTTGTCTTGTTACCTCTCTGCTTTTTTTTTATATATTATCCTTTTTCACATTCCATCAATCCTCTATGTGCTCCAGGATCCTAGAACTGGACCTGGTTGTTCGAGATGAAGATGGGAACATCTTAGACCCAGAGAGGGCTAATATCATCAGTCTCTTTAGGGCTCATGAAGAGGCAACAACCAAGATAAATGAACGTATTAAAGAAGAACAGGTACGATAGAAAGTGCAGAAGCAAGATAGCTGAGTTACATTAATTACAGAAATCTTCCAGCGCATATTCTCTGGTATGTGCTGTAGTAATCTTTCAGTAGTTAATATCAGTGAATGTTAAAACGGCTCTGGTCTACACATGAGTGGAATTACAATGTACTTTTTTCCTGTCATGCCTGCAAGTTTAGCAAATTGCAAGTGCAGATAATAAATTGTCTGAACTTAAGTTACATCACTCCATTTTACATTTAAGCACTGAATAATAAACAGTAAGGGGATTGTATAAATTTGCCTTACAAGCTTGTCATCTGGTTTCTGGAGTCATTACATTCACATCAGGGTCACTATTAATACCAAAGGACATGCATAGAAAAAATAAGAATATTCTGATTATTATTTTACTCTGTTAATTCCTTGTAGTTACCTTCAACAAATGTCTTCTCTTACAGTCCAACGTCCAGACAGATCACAGCGGCATTTCAGCACGGATTCAGTCTTCGCCCACTCACAGTCTCTACGTCTTCGTTAGGAACTTTGTCTGTCGCATCGGAGAGGACTCAGAACTTTTCATGTCCTTATATGATCCCAACAAGCAAACCATCATCAGGTATTTTGTACTTTGCTTAAATGATGGTCATTTATTTGGATATGTATTCTGGTCAGATAGATTGGTCCCTTCTACGAAAGATAAAATGTGGAAAAAAGAGAGCCTCAAATTACAACTTTAACGTCTTCGTGTAGTTAATGTATCTCATTTATGTGTAATCAATTCAAAGTTCCAGAGACTGAGAAAGTTCTAAATGTGTGAAAGGAAATATTGATAGGGCAGTATCACATATATTGATGAGATTCCCATCCCTTTTAGTCTGTTTTTATTGGACAAACAGATTAATAAAAACAGTAAATCTCATCTATAGAATAAAATAAAAGACAGGAACAGAAGTATGGGGGCTTTGTCTTCCTTTTCATCCCTCTAAGTAACTATTTACTTTCTGAAATAAATTTCAGCTCAGATTCTTCACCCTGCCTCCATGTCACAGCTGTCTACATGCATGCTCAGACAGCCCACATACACTCTCCTCCCTTTCTCTCCAGTTTGTTGTCTGTGTAGCTCATCCACTCTTCTCTTCCATTGTTGAGGCATACTAAATAATGATAATTTGCCAAAAATAGGGACCTTGAAAAAAATGTAAATATAGGGCAGTGGATAGTGACTGGCAGCGCAGTAAGGCGCCTGACAGTGCTGATGTTAAGCCCTGCCATTCACTGTCATACCAGGTATATCTATATTTCAGCCAGCACAGCTGAAAATATTTGTATTAATTGCTGTTTCATTCTTTTCCATCTGAACTGTGTTTTTGTGTTTTATACTCATGCACTGTTTATGCTGTTCTTACACCTGATACACCTGACACAGACACACACACACACACACACACACACACACACACACACACCCCATATGCAGAGAAGCCAACCAGCGCCCACGAGGGACCAGAGCCCCCAGACCTGTTACAACTTATTGGAGGGTTTGATTCACATAATAATTCCCTCATAAGTTACTTTATAATGCCACCAAGTGGCTAATAACTTCAATAACAATAATATGACTCTGGATATCAATAAATAAATTTAAGCTACATACAGAAACTGATGCTCTATAGCAAGATCTTGCATCAGGCTGCTGTGTACCACTTCTCTAAAACACAGAAAAAGGCACCATCATCATCTCAAACTGTTAAAATCTACACTAAATAAGCATTATAAACAGCTATTAAGTCCACACCTCCAGATGTACACAACCTTGACTCACAAACAGTTAAAATATCTAAATAGTTATTTCCGTTTATCCATCACCGTGAAGCAAACAGCCTCCGAAGTGCAGGTACACCACAACCACTAGTCACCATCTGTGTGATGTGCCAAGAGGAAACGTCAGGGAAGGACCAATTAACCAGGTGATGACAGCAGCTAAATGGCTGGATTAAAGGGCTTGTTCTGTAAAGGTCAGGATGCACGCTGCTAATCTGAATCATGAGGCGAGGACAGGCTGACAGGAAAGGAGAAAAAACAAACTGCATGTCTCTGATGAATGATCACAGTGCGTGACAGCGGGATGAACCGTGTCAGTGAGCAAGGTAGTGCATTGGGTAAAGAGGCATTAATTCTCCCAGGGTCAGAGGTCCTGTTTCCCTTGTAGTGCACTGTACTGAACACGGAGCTACAACTCCCACAATCAAGGATCATGTTGTTTTCTGGGGGTTGAATGACTTCACATTAAAGCCATAGAGGACACAGACTGGTTTAAATCTACATAGCAATTAAATAAAACATGTTTAATTGTTGATATGTAAAAATGGGAAGAAGGAAAAACAGCGCGCTCACGTTTTTCCAGGAGATTTCTTCAGCCAGAATATGTCATCACTAGTGATGCCGTGCTCCATCGCTCCAGGAATCTGTTATAACCGTTACCGTACAAAATAAAACGTTTCATTTATCCATCAACAGATCCATCAATAATGTTACACAACAAAATAAAAAGGAGGAAAAGTTTCCACATGGTGAGGCTCACGCATGAAGCACCATCACTGCATCTAAATTAACTGTGTAAGCAACCATAATAACATGGCAACGGTCATATTTACAGCTGTAGGGTACTTTGGTCGTCCTCCTGTGGCGATTACAATGTTCTTGGCAGTCAGGATTGTCTGTAGGAAGAGACGGAAATGTGAGGCAGCAGTTTTTGTTCATTTCCCCCCCAAAAACAGAAGGAAATGTCAAATAAAATGAAGTGGTCTCTGTAGCGTTCTGCAGAAAGGTGATGACAGAAACCAATGAGGATTTAGAGGCAATGAGATGAAGTGTGAAGATTATGAATCCCAAAAGTCGAAACTTTATTTTGTAAAGGTGATGTGGAGGAAATGCAGGAGGGAGAATCAGAGAAAGTGGATCACTGGAACAGTGTGCATCACCACAGACCCCACAACAAATCTAAGGCAAACTTTCTGCAATGAAGGCTCCAAAATAAAAGCACTTTGGATTTTACTACGTTGAACTGAGATGTTTTGGGTAAAGAACCAACGTGTTCCATGTTTCCAGCTAAATACAGCCAGCTCCTGCAGAAAACCAAGCTAAAGCTTTATCCCAGCTGAGTTTTTATTTATAAGTCTTCATTGAGCTGTCAAACAAACATTTATGTGCATTGTTGGGCTTTAAAGGTGAGATTTCATTCTGAAGATGTTTTATTGGTTCAGCAGGAGGTCCTGCTGAGCAGACCCTAAACATCTCGGATGAAGCGTTAACTTTGTGGTGGATGGAGGATCTGTCCAGCATCCTATTTTACAGGAGGATGGAGGTACAGCTAAAGGTTAGAGGGGACGGACAGTGTGGCTATACTTTCCTTAGTAAGACTGCATTTTATATACAGTATTCAAATAAACTAAAACGGAAGAACCCAGTGGTCAATTTTCAATTGTGTTTATAATAGTTAACATCTCATTTCCCTGCATAATGAATTCAGACGTATTCATAACCTCTTATTAAAGAAAGAAAAACAGCAGCGCTCACTAAAATAAGTTGAAACTCACAATAAAAGTAACAATAGATACATTTCTTCGTAAAGTTCATGACACTGTTTTTCTAATTCTGGTTCAGAAATATTTAAATAAAACAAGCAAATTGGATCTGTTGATTTCCTTTGAGGAAATCCGGTGTTTTCTGTAACTCTGTCAGTTTTCTGCTCCTGATCACGTTATTTTCCCCACTGCTCATGAGGAAACTATTTACATTGTACAAAACTGTTTTTCTTTTCATTATTTTTTTATTCATTACAAAAGCACTATCCTACATACCTAAAATATAATCGAGGTTTTTTGTTTATTGTTACATTTTTCAGTCTCACAGTTGTTTGAGTGACCATTGTAAATGTGGCCTTTTCTTTAAAGGAAGTGTATAAATAAATTTAAGAACTGTGTATGCACATATCTTAATGTGATTGAGCAGTGTACCTCTTTTCCTGCTTTATTCACTCCTCTGACTGTGTGTTCATCCACCAGACTTCCTTTTAGGTTAAGATATTTCACCTTCCTGCAACAAAAAATAAATAAATAAAGAGAGAAAACAAAACGTATCGCAGACTCGCCAACATAAATTGCTGTTAATTTAATAAGAAATCACAACCAACACAAAAGTTTTTTAATAATTTACCATCAAAACTTCCTTTTTAAATGTGCCAACACAAAGACAGGAGACAGTAACGGGGCTGCAGTGTCGATAACCAGTACCAGATATTACCCGGTATGTTCTGAATATGATGCTAATCTCCTTTGATGATGAGGTGAAGATGAAAAGCTGCATTTGTTGATAATAAAGACAAAGCAAACTTCAAGTGCGGTCTCAGCCCTTTCTATGAACTACTGTATATAAGCATTATATTCAAACTCTGTGGATTTTATTTAACTTTGTTTTAAATGTATTTCAGCTGAGCTTAAAAATCTATGTGTGTGTAGTTACCATGCTCTGGAGTTTTAAATGTCCTCACCATTACCTTAGTAAGAAGACCATGTTAGGTGGATATCAAACCCAACAACATCTAACTTAATAAATTCACTTTGATTTTATATCTACACCTCATTTATTACAATGTTTGTTTTGAATAAACATGTATGAAAGTGATGCTCGTCTTTCCACTGAAATATAAAAAATAAATTATGTGACTGGATTTAACAGGAAGTTCAGTTTAAGTGCATTCACACGGAAACTAAAACCTGTTCACCCTCCAGATAGAAACTCCAGCAACACGTGGTTCCTGTAGGTACTTATTACACAAAATCCATTCAGCCAAATTATGTCATGAAAAAAATGAATACAATTAAATAAAAACAGGGGGAGACACAAGTTTAACTAAAATGCTAATTAAAATTAACAGGCTTTATTTAAAGTGATGCCATCAGTGTGGATAATATTAAACTGTGTGCACAAATTAAACATACAGTATATGAATTTATAATGTGTTTAATAAGTTTCATTTCAAAAATTTGAAGTTAGCTTTGCTGAATAACCTATAAGTTCAGTTTGCAGACTTACCCATTAATTATGTTGTTTATTTTACTATTTAGATAAATTTGCTGAAAAAATATTGTAAATAAAATCTGCAGCTACAGTAATGAGTAAGTAAAGTAAGAACAAAGTGTAATCGCTGCCACTTACTTGTCCTGGAGCTGAACTCTGTGACCCCAGTTTAGAGACTTTACATGGTTTTGAACAGCTTCTGCCATGGTGGCCCTGGAAAACAGGTTACATTTTATTTATATATATATATATATATATATATATGTATATATATATATATATATATGTATATATATATACACCCCATTGTATTTTAAGATAGTAAAGATGGTATTATTTCTTAACAAGCAGCTTTGAATGTGAAATAGTGTTGTATCATCTAAAATTAGACTAAAAACATTTAGCAAATTGTGCTTTTATTTTCAAAAAAGCTCCATCAGAAATTATAATTTAGGCCGAAAGAAAAGCATAAATGATAACCTAAATACAGTGGAAATCACTTCCCCTAAGGGGGCAGATGTGTCTAACTGCAACTACACCACAAGATAGTGCTGTTGAGCTATTTTTTCTCACTACATAATTAACTGTTTTTTTTTTTATTTACTACAAACAGGGATGTCCTAAGTCAGTCCTGGAGGGCCACAATCCTGCAGGTTTTCCATGCATCCTTGATCCAACACAGCTGACTTAAGTTAATCCGTTATTATGCTGAACTTGATTGGCTTTTGTGTTTATTTGTGTTGGAACAGGACAAAAAAATCCCTCAATGACTGACTTTAGACACCCCTGCACCACAGAGTAGTTAACCTCGATTTATACTTACCAGTCATGGCAGACTGTCCCAGATATATGCCAGCCGTACTTCTTAGCATCTTTGACGGAAGTACCAAGGAGAGCAGCCTGATGCATCAGCTTCTTAGGAATGCAGCCAACATTGACACATGTCCCACCAAGACCCCATTTGGTACCTTGTTAGAAAAACAAAGTAATGTGATGAACACAGGGCTGTCAGACTCCAGTCCCTGAGGGCCAGTATCCATCAGATTTTAGTAGATTTCCTACACCAACACACCTGATGCAAATCAAATAGATTCAACAGGTTCTTGTCAACCTAGGTTGGGTGTGTTGGAGCCGGGAAACAACAAAAACCTACCGGATATCGGCCCTTGAGGACTAGAGTTTGACACCCCTGATTCAACAGATACAAGCTTTTGAATCTTTAAAACCTTTGCTTGGTATGGGGGTAAACTGAAATGTGTTTTACCTTTAGCACTTGGCTCCACATAATCTAAAACAGCAACTTTCTGTCCCAGCTGTGCTGCTGTATAATAAGGACTTAGTTAGTAAACATTTTTATTGATAGAAATAATAATAAAAACCATGCAGATACCCAGACAAGATCACCTTCTTTGGAACAAGCAAGACCCCCCGAGCCTCCACCAATAACCAACAGATCATAGTTGTATGTGTCTGTAAGACAACATTGGACAATGAATACTTGTTCACAATCATTGAGTGTAGTCTAATGCAACCGGATTTAAAAGCATGGTCATGTAGGCTTCAGAAGAATTACATGAGATAATATTAATGGGTTTGTGTGGAAATTCTCGCCACACTTTTTTTTTTGCTTCAAGGCGGAATTATAAATGTTGTCACTGCAGGTAAATATTGTAACTAGCCTGTACAACGTGACACTGAAGCAGCTGTTGTCGTGACTTTGAACACTATCCTACAAAGCGTTGTTAAATATGTGTTTTTAGTTATGTCTGCCTTTAAGACATAATGTCACAATTAACTGCAGCAACACACGAAACAAAATCATTAACAGCTTACAGTTTTATTAAGATCTGTTTAGAGATTAACATCGAGCGGTGTCACTGGATACATTTTACACGAGCTTGTTTCTAAAAAAAAAGAGACTTAGGTTGTCTCTGTGGTCTAAATAAGAGTGTCGACACAATATATATCCTGTTACCTGTTAGGTTTCTCTTAAAAACATGTAAACAAATAGTTTTTTTCCAACGATGTCTGCCTCTACAGAAGGCTGCCATGTTGTTGTTATAAAAGGACCCTGGACCTGATGAGTGTGGCTATGTATATGCCTGAACAGAAATGCAAAGGGGAACGGGACTGCCTGTCTAAATAAATAACAGGAAAAACAGTATTTACTTAATAATGTATATTATCCGTGTGATTTCACAGATACTAGATTTATTTTAAAAGCATAAATATTTTTTTTAGCACAGGCCTCTTTGTATCTAACACTGAAACATGTGACTGTTTATTTTACCACTTTGTCGGTTCTTCTTCTCACCATACATGCATTCTTTATGAAGGATGCAGAAAAAAACATTTAATTTGCTTGATCATATTCTTCTCCCAAACAAAGATTTGTAACATTTTTGGTTTTCAAATTAGATCAAGAAAAACTATACTACACAGCACACACTTCGAAGCCAAAAGAACAACACATTATTTAAGACACATTAAATGAAACAGTACAGTTCAAACAGTCAATTGTAACAGGATCAAATGAGAATATAAACCTATTTGTTCTACCTGTAGGCCATACCTTGAGGACAGGAGATGATATAAAAACAATACAAAGGGTGCAGTCTACCAGAATCCTTTCTGCTTTCTGCCAAGCATCTTTATACAACATTATTTAACCTTATATCATCAGTTGTGTGGCATAAAACTAATTTCCATAGATTTTTCATTGGCAATAGGTCAAGATGGCTGAAGGGGCAGAGCAGTCCAGCACCGGTACCCTCTTTTACCCTCAGTCTTGCTTTTGTAAGGCATGCATAATGGGTTTTTACATAATCTTGCTGGATATGGATGCTTAGAAATGATCCTTTGAGAGCAGCAAATCTTGCTGTAAGATCTAATTATGTGAACACCTTCAGGCATTTTGAAAAAACAAGTTCTAGTTAAATATTTTGATTCACTTTAATAAATTAGAATTATAACGTAAAAATATAAGTCCAGTTGCCACCTTAAAAAGTAAGTAAACTCAACTTCCAGATTAACATGGTATCAACTTAAAGGCACAAGTTCTGTAAGTTGGTTAACTAATGGCTATATGTTTTATTAACTTGTTGCTATGACTCATAATAAATTACTATGTTGCATTATCTATCAGACAACTCAACTCATATTAAAGTAATGAAGAACTCTATGTTATTACTACTTATAATTTCAATTTTGATTTATCCAATTACACCATACGGGCCAATCTACTCTGTCTGACCTATGTTAGGGGCAGACATATATCTATGTTTACAGAATATTTTACTAGTAACAGCCAGGAAATACATTACAATTGTACAACTCGTACAATGCATTAGAGTCAATACTAGCAGAATATGTCATATGTAGAGTTTTGAAGGACTGTGAGATATATTTTCTTATTTCATTTCATTATTCACACACATAAGTTTTCCAGCATTTGATATATGGTCAAGCTATTATCCATGTGTGAATCTTACCCCCTTGGAAGCTACATTGTCCGTCTCACTCATAGTGCCAAATTTGAAATTCAAGCAGAACTGAACTTTCCAACATTGTGTAAATATATTAAAAAAGGAAGCATATAACTTGAATTTATTTATTTATTTTAGCAGAGAAATCTAGCAATTACCTTGTGATTGTTACAAATTTGCTGAATCTGCATCATCCATGAGCCTTTGTGGTTCAGGTTCATTGCATTCTGCATTGAAGCTTTACACGCTTCAATTTATAGAGATTAGTTCAATCAATGCTGACAATCTGAACAAAAATTAAGACAATTTAAAGCTACAAGTTTAACACCTAAAAACTCGTAACTTCAGTTCTTTATGCAATACCTATTATAATAAGTGGAGTTTAAGTAGTAAAATAAGTACATATAATTTAATGGGGCTGTCTGTTTTTACAGTGTACAGACATTACAGAAGTAAGAAAGAGATCTGCCAAGGTCACATATAAACTCATATAATCAGTCTCTGGACACAAATGATACAAGACTTCTTTGTAAAACAGTAATATATTGTATTTGTTAATAAATAACTGTATATAGTGTGTGGCAGTTCCAACAGTGAGCCCAAGCAAGTGGTTCTGTCTGCTAGCTCTTGATGCAGTGGCATCAGAAGGCTAATGTGCTAAACTTGAGCTTTCTCCCTTGCGTTCTATAATTTTATGATTTCACTTTGAAATAAAATTATTATTTGTTAATTTGATTACATTTTCTTTAAAGATCTGAAATAAAAGAATTGAAATGCATCTCTACCACAGAGAGCTGTTGGCAGAAAAAAAGAATGACCAATCCCACTGCAAGACAAGACACCAGGCATCTATTTTCAAGCATTATTTATTGAAAACACACCAAATTTATACTCTACAAACCAGTATTTTTCCATATGTTTAACAAGCGTAATATTTGTCTCTGGGTATTAGTAAAATTAACATATTACATTCTGTCACTGTGGCATTGCTTCTGCCCGCTACCAAAGCATTACCTTTACTTCTCTAGGAAATCAAACCCATTTTTCAAATGACTCTACCTCTTTAAAAGTTTATGATACAATGTGATACAAGGCAGAAACCCGCCAACAGTCTACACAACAGAGGGAGAGGGTTGCAGGATGGAGAAGGGGATGAGCTTCGTGGGGTGAAAAGGGATGGAGGGAAGGTGAAGAGACAGAATGGAGAGATGACAGCTGAAAGGGAGGAATAAAGTTATATAAAACACACTTATCTTTATCTGCCATGGAAAAGGTTAAGGCACATGATAGGTACAAACACGTCTGCTACTCAGGTACGTCATTTTGATGGTCTTCAATCAGTTTTATCTACAAAGGTTGGTTTGTTTGATTAGATGTGTGTCCGTGTGTTTTACAGCACAGTTTGTGTGGCTCTTAATTCTGCAAATGTACGATCCACCCCTAACCAAAAAGCTCTCGATCCTTTGGTTGTGGCACTGTGTAGTGCATTTAAAAAACATCGTATACGTTTTTGTCCAGTGAAAGAACACATTAGAGGACACACACAAGGGACGCTGGGTGTTGTGTATATATATTTTTTATCCCGTGGAATCTGGATTTAATATACAGTAATGTTTTTTTTGTGTGTTTTGTAGTTTCTTTGATTTTTACTACACTGATTTTTGTATACACCGTGTAAAATATGCAAGCTTTATAAAGTCACATACGTCACAAAGAAACTCGGACTTCAACGCAGGCACATGCCATTCCCCTTGAGTGAGAGACGCATGAAGAAAACCAGCTGTGTTCTCTTAAACGGCAACGTAATTCTGCATCTCAAACTGCTAACACTACACCGCTGTAAAAATATAAACTATATGACCTCCACTTTTTAATCTTTTACTCTGTTTCCGCCTCCAGACACATCCGATCGTCCAGCTCTACTCGCTTTCTGCACAAGTGATTTAGTTAATATCCAAACGACACCACAAAAGACTGGCACTTGGAAAGAATAAAATATAAACATCTGTACAGATTTTACCATGCTCACAACTTTATGTTTGTGTTCACTGCAGCAGTGAAAGAGGGATGTGGTAATTAGATCATCTGTAAATGCATGAGGGAGAAAAATGAAGATTTATTATTAACACTGTCATTTCCAGGCTTTTCCATTTGCTCTGTCAAACCCCCACCAGTGTGTTAGGAGTAGACTAACCTGCATCTGTCACCTCTAGAAAGAAAAACACTGATAAACTTTTTTTTCTCTGACAAATAGAAAATATAAATAGGCGATCACCCGTGTGACCCGACAACATCTGACACATTAAAATTAAACAGGTGGTTATTTTTGTTCATAAACATGGTGAGAATTTATCCAATGACATGTGCTTTCCAAACAAGGTGATATTAATATACAACAAACAAGAGTAGGATGTTTCTTGTTTTCCTTCATGTTTTTTAAAAAGATTTAGCTTTTTATTCTAATATACATTTATATAAAACCCAACATAAATGGCAAAAGAAAGAAAAAACTTTTAGATGAATCAGTTCCACAAGAAAACATCTTCTCTGGTATAAAACAAACAAAAAAGAACAGATTTAATATACATCACTGATAAACAGCAACCAGGCAGGAAACTCATGAAGTGGAATCAGAACATGATGAGAGATCACGCGGGCAACAGCGGCTCGGAGTGATGATGTTGAGCAAAGTCCAACTAAAAGTTTCTTCATTTTATTGATTTTTTATTTCGCTTTCTCTTGTGATTATGACGCGAACAGAAAGAATAACTTCATCAGATGCACTTTGATACTTGCATTTGTCCAACTCCAACTTGCACGTCACTTTCTAAAGCGGACATGAATCTCTTCTTTAACAAATATGATTTCATCGCAGTGCGCTTTTTAAATATCGCACAAAAACATGGCGATCCCAGTCAGGTCATGGGAGCAGACTCCTGGGGGTGGGGTGTTGTGTTCCTCCATTTCGCTTAAGCCTTTCTCAGCTTTCTCTTTCCGCTATTTTAGCTTTATTTTCCACGCCATCAAAACCAGAACAAACATTCAGTATCCTTCAAACACACAAGTCCAAACCCTGCTCACAAAACGTGTTTTAGTTTAAAAAAACTAACAGCAACAGGTTTCCTTCTAATGCACGTTCTTCTTCCATTTACTTTGCTTTACTCGCCTCTTTCTGCTCGTCACACGTCCCCTCAGCCACCAGCGTCTCGTCTGTGTGTTTCTTGTACAGCTCGATGAGAGCAAACACTGTAGAATTCACATGACGTCCAGTGGGAATGTTGATATGACAAAGAAGTAGTTTTTTTTTTTTTTTAGTTTTTTTCTGAAAAGCATTACTGAACAGTTTCTGCTGCTGGGTAGTCACTGTTGTGATCATTTTCTTTTTTAAATTCTCTTTTTCTGTACAAAGTCCAACTCCAAACATGAGCTCCTGTGAAATGGCAGTGGTGATGAGAGATCCTCTCCAAGCTGGGGTGTCGCATTGTTGCTATCTTACGCCTTAGGCAAAGAAAAGAGAGAAAGCATATTAGCAAAAGCAACCATTTACTTTAAAATGACAGTAAATGATGAGTTTCCATCCAAAAAAGTTTACAACTTAATGGATTTTAAATATAAAGGTAATGTTTTCACAGATTAAACCCATTTTTTACATGTTGCCATCAGCTAATGTGAACTTGGAGTGAAACTCTTCAGTTTACGCCACACAGAAACACAATCAGCATCATGACGGCATTTGAGAAACATCACTATCACAGCTGGAGTTGTACCAGTCCAGATGGCAAATGGAGGGAGGAGACAGATGCTTAATGTGCTGAATGAAACCCTGCAAGGGCTAAATGAAGCGAGGAACACTTACCCAATGATTCGTTCTTACCATTACCTGTAGCTTTTTTTTTTAACCTTACCAAAGGGCAAGATCACAGCAAAGGCACAAATCACACTACTTTGTCTCCCATGTCACCATGTGAGGTATATTCCACGACAGCACAAGGGATGGAAGTGAGAAAACTAAATGAATGGCCACAGACAAAGAGGACTGAGATAAGAGGATGATGGTGAGAAAGGCAGAGGGGTTTGGCAGAGGTGAGGATAACAGCAGCGAGAAGGCAGGAAGATGAATGGCGCTGCCAGAGAAATGAAAGCTACTGAGGTAAACCTAAATCAGCTCGCAGCCTTGAGAAAGTCACTTTGTGGGAGCTTGAACGGCTGATAAAACTACAGGAATGAGAGTTAACCGGAATATTTTCATAGCTAAAGTTAACATTTCCAGATTTAGCTGTTGATAATGCTAACTGGGAGTTTTTCAGTAGACTTGAGTGCTTTTAGTGATTTTTATTACTTTGAAGAAATCTCGTTGCAAACATTAACTAAACAAAAAGCTAAATATTCAAATGAGCAAATACTTCCACTGCATTAGCTCTTCCTCCCCTGCAATAAGTGCATGCTTCCATCATCAACTTATTAGGTCACATGAATTATTTATCTGAATAAATGGTTTAAATGATAAATGCAGACAGAGGGAAGAGCTGAGTGTGTGTGCATGTGCACGATTCTCATTCCTACTCTCAAATGCAGTCTTATTAAGGAATACCTGAGACTGTGGAGGATCTTTTTAGAGAGCCGAAGGATGATTCTCTCAATCATTTGCCACAATTTTCAGCAGAGTCTGTCTGTGGAAGTAGCGAGTGAGGCTGAGTGGGCATTTAAAGAAGGCAGAGGGTGCTGAATGATAAACATAAAACTAAGTGTGTATTTTCTATGATTAAAAAGCAGAGAAGTTATGCTGGTTGATGCTTTCCCTGC
>JBAMIG010000012.1:21125762-21137234 GCA_037177335.1 Kiunga ballochi | reverse complement strand
ATGATAAACATAAAACTAAGTGTGTATTTTCTATGATTAAAAAGCAGAGAAGTTATGCTGGTTGATGCTTTCCCTGCACGTTTTGCTGAAGCTTTGCTTTCCGTTTGCATTTTACCTGATCATTTACTCATATTAACAATTACAATGTTGCTTCTTTTAATTCTTGATGGTATTTTTTTACCTAAAGAATGAAACTATGTAAAATAGATTATTGTGAATGCAAATCTATGGCGACTTCTCCCTTTGGCTGCTCTGAGAGCAGGGTGATAAAATGTGAGATGGAAAAATGGTGGTACAGCAGAGGATGAAGAAGATGCTACAATCTACTCCATGAACAACAGGAAGTTACTTTTGGTTGTGCTTGAATTTTTCAGACCTACCATGCATGCATTTAGACCCAGGAGTCAACAGGCTGGGGCTTAACATCACAAGCGTCCACCAGACTGACCGCAGGCCTGTTACTCCTGATATAGTGTTTCCTATTTGTGTCATTCTGTAGCCACAGGAGGATGGGTTAAGAAAAAGAAACCAAAAACAGTAAAAACAAAAAAAAAGAGGTCAGTACATGTCACATATTTACTCACATGCATCCAGGAACAGAACAGGCCTTGTTAGTACCCTGCTTTAAAGAGTTCAGTGATTACAAAAAAGAATCGCAAAACATGCAAATCAAAGAGAAAAAAGATAAAATAGCCAGGCTGAACTCAAAGTGGCAGAGAAGTACTCTGTGAAGTATAAAAGCAGATGTGTTGCTCTGAGAGTGAGCACTGCTTACTGACATTGCTGCTGTTGGTTTTGTGAGCTGCCCTTTCAAGACGTGAGGGTTTATTTACAGAGTATTTGCCTAAATATGATGAAAAGTGTGTCAATCTGGACTAGAAACACCAAGAATCTGTGCTAATGTTACTATTTCCTGTAATTCCAAATACTCTCATAGCAAAAAAACAAATAAAATTTTTTTTATCCTGAATCTAACTATGATGTTTTCCTCTGACTACTGTAAGAACAACTTCCAGAGTTTGTTCTTTAGATATGGGCTGCTTCATACTGTTTCAGTCTTAACCCTACCTGAGGATCTGGTGGAACAAGATAGAAAATCAGTGGCAACAGGTGCTGTGACAAATCCTCCCTAAAGCCTGGATGTTCACATTAGTAACGCAATGTGGGATCAACTTCCCAGACTGGAACAAAAGGCAGCAAACATCCAAAGAAGAGCTCTGCAAAGAAAGTCTGCAGAACTATTCCTAAAGATTGATTAAAAAATGATGAGAAAGCTTGTCCTCTCAGCTAAACCTAAGAAGCCTCAGCTGTGCTGAATAATAAGCCAATAAATGACTTTCAACCGTGTTAGAAATGTTCACATGCTGTTTTCTCTACACATATTTGTCTATTTATGTGCATGTTTCCTCACACTGTTTACATCTAAATATAAAAAAAAGGAGGATGGCTCAGGACTTTCACGGTACAGTATGCTTAGGTGACAGGATTGATCTCATTATTGTAATCATTCTAGAGTTTCACAAGGCAAATCCCGTCCATGGTGCACTCAAGTAGCTGAAAACTAAACACCCAAAAGAGCTGGCAAGTCATCTGACATGCCAGACATCCTCTGAGGCCATTATCTTCTGCTGCCTCTTTGAGGTTGGATTGCCAATCAGCCTGACAATAACCAAGTTCTGGCTGCTGCGTGTAATCAGCAGACGACCTCTTGTTAATGCGGCAGCCTGCTCATTTCTCAAACAAGGCTCCTCTCCACAAAGTGTGTGTCGGTGGTTCTTTTAATCAGTCCCAGATTAATTACTCAACAGACTCCAAAAGCTTACACTCAATTAACTGTCAGCTGTCAGATCTGAGGCTGTCCACAGCACGGAGCTGTGGTGACAACGTCCACAGAGGACAACTTCCAGCCTCTTTAAAGAATCAATATGATTAAGAGCCTTTAATGAGGACCACCACTGAAAATGTGAACAGGGAGCAAGAGAAGCACAAAGAGAGAAAGCACGTCCCAAATCTGCTACAAGACATCGTTACATGATGGTCTTTACCCTCGATACCATGTGAGATCAACTGAGATCTGCCTGTACCTTTAATGGCTCCCGTTCTGTCATGTCCCCCGAGCTGTCGACCGTTTTATATTTGCAGTCCTTGTCCCTCTGGTCAACGGTGGAGTAACCATCTGCTGAGAAGAGAGACAAATGGTCAGATAACTCCTCTTTGACAACAGTAGGAACAAATCATTTGTTTAAAAAACGTAAAAGACATGATGTTTTCCTGCACTGAGCAGGCACACTCCTGCTTTAGACTCTCATAGTGGATCTTAAATTACAGGTATTAATGACTGAGTGGTACCTTTACATTTAAACATTTACATTAGTCTACCTTTACACATCTTTTAATCACAGCTTACTTTTATCAAATAATAAAGATATTTTGCTGATACTTGTGGATCCCTGCCTACCATGTAGATGCAGAAAAGAGTTGCATTATGGGTCCCTTTAAACAACATTGTGAACATCAAGCTTTAAAAATGTCTGAATGTCAGATGAAGCTAATTAGCAGCTTGTACTTGCATTTCATTGGAACGGACATACACAGCATTAGCCTACTTGTGTGAATCCACACATCAAAGTAGTGTTTCAGAGGTTTCACTGAGGAACGTTTAGATGGATGACCTGTGGTGGTTAAATTGTTGATAATCACCAGAAATAATATGCAAACAAGTATAGGCAAACTGTGAGACACCGACAAACAACCAGATCTAGAAAAACAAACCCAAAAGAGACTGAATACTTTAGAAGAAGCCTGAAATTATATCCTGTAAGATCCTGTCTCATGATGGAAGAAGCATGAAAACCATGAAGAACAGCAGTTTTACAGGTTTAAAATGTTTTCATTAGATGCAAGCAAACTGTGTTTGCTGTACGGGTGTGTTGTGCTAAGCGAGTCTGCACACATGAATCGTTTCCATTTTGTGGCTGGACCACTCTTTGCTGTATTTCATTGATATTTTGTGTAGCAGTATAGAAACTCTGTTAATGGTGGTGCTGAAATTTCGTTTTTGCCTGACTGGGAAGGAGGGTGGCAGAGGAACGGGCTTAGGGCACAGTTTATCGCTTTGCGCTTAAAGACAGCCACACAAACCTGACAACAGTGCCACAAAATCTACCTGCTTTTTCTGATTTTTCCCTCATCTGAACACATTTCTTATTTTCTTACTATTAGACCTGTTGTTACTGGCTGTTTAATTAGATTCTAACAATTTCTTATTTTTATTTTGAGGTTTTCGGTAATACTTTGAAGCAATATGGACGTTATTTATGGCAGAATGGACGATTACTCTGCAGCAGTGTTGCACCAGAACCCCAAAACCTGAAAGTTAACTACTACTTAGTACATTAAATTTCTACTTTGAAAGGTTTTTTTTTGTCCTAAATACATTTTCAGCACGAGAATATGAAATATATAAAAGCTCTTTGGGATTTGAGGAAAAACAGCATAAAACCCACAGAGGATGGGACACTAAGCACGTTTAAATATAGATATAATCCCTGAAAGACTAACAGTGAAAGTTGTGCTTTAATTTTTCTAATGACAAAGAATATTCACTTTGATGGAGAACAGCAGAGGAAAATCAGTCAATTGATTAATTAAAAATATATTCATTATGCAGAAAGAGCACCACCCACATCCTAGGTGCGGAGCTTTTAATAAAGGCCAGCTTTGTAAAAACATCATTTTTAGAGAGGAGTCTTGCATGCAGCATCAAAGAACATCACTCTTTATTCAGCCCAAAGCCAACACTGAGATCTGTGTGTTCAATTTTTCAGATTAAAAGAAAATATCTTCATATTGATTAAAGAACTAAAGTACAAGATACTGGATTATAAAAAGCATGACTGGATGGCTGCTGGAGAGGGATTGATGAAGAGCTAATTGTTCTCTGGCGAAGGGCCATCATGCAGAGCAGCTCTTACCTGAAACCAGCTCATCCATTGATATCATATCACCACTGCCACATTTTCTGGTGCCTGAAAAGTATTCATATTCCATTTGTACACAACTGAGTCACTGAGCCCAAACTGCTGCTGCTTGTCAGCACAATGTTATGTGGCAGTAAGACACAATGCAAGCAGAGAGGGTGGGGAAAAAAGTCATTTTAAAAAAGCTGCTTTGTTATTGACTCCTCCTTCAAAGAAATATGTTATTGGGCCAACTCCTCTCTTCATCTCTAACATACAGCTGCTGTTACATTTATGTCTAGGTTCACGGCGCAGACATGATAGTTGTAATGTGGCATGCACAGTAACTCTAACAGAGCCATGTGGAATTATAATAGAAAAAAAGAAATATGTAGGTCCTCAGCACAGGGATACACCGAGTCAGATGCTGTTTTCCAGCAATTATTAGTACTTTGCTTTGACCAGCTTTAAGGATTGTCAGGGTGGATTTACTCTTAAAGGTGCAGTCAAAATCACGTTAGTGTCTTAGTATGGATTTATGCGCTTTGTTTTTGAGATCCCAAACAATCCCATGACCAAAGAAAGAAACCCATTCATTAAAAGTGTTTAGCTAAAACCTGAGTCACAATGCTACGCTGGATGGCACAAGTGCTAAGTCATCACAGTAATACACCTTCAGTAATGCACCCTTTGCTCCATTGTGCAGTACATAGTGGTAATTTAAGGAAATATCTAACCCAAATATAAATATGCTAATAACTAAAACTTAGTAATATTGTGTTTTTATTTTTTCATGGGATGTTTTGACTGTTAAAACTATCAAACTTTGCTTTAAAATTAAGCAAATTGTTTTACCACATGTCTGTTAGAAATCAATGTGATGAAGGTCATAATGAAGACATTTAGGCCTTCTTCAGTGGGCCTTTATTCTTTCCCATTTAGTCCACAAAACAGGCAAAGGCAGCAGCTCATAGTGTTGTAAACACAAACAGACTGACCTTGGTTCTTCTCCATTAGGGGCAGGGTGGTGTCGTCATAACCTGGTTTGCCGTTCTTGGTTGCTTTAGGGGTGGCCGTCACAGTAGGCTGAACAACGAGGCAGAGCTCCATGACATCACACAACTCAAACAATACACTGTATACTAAATACTTCTTTAAAGATTGGTTTGATAATACTTTTGTTTTATAAATTAAATATAATGATTAAGTCATAAAAGCAAGTATAAAGCTGTTAATACTCTTTTCTGTGTAAATGGGTTCTTATGGGAAATCTCATAAACAGAAAAACTAGAACCTCATATTCTTTCAGAATAGCAATTCAGATTAAAGTAAAAAACATTTTAGATTAATTTCCGTACCTGGAAGTGGCTCTTGTTCCAACCATCCTTGGTTAAAGCATTCCTCAGCTCCTTATAACTCCACACCGTCTGCAGAACATGAGAAGCTGCCTTTGTTTCCCGTGCTGATTGGCTAAAAAGGAGGAAATAAAATGAAGAAGTTAACCTGAGCAATTACAATAACAAGTCCCTCCAACTCCAATGCTGTGACAATCGATATGCTAGCTTGCTGCTGTTGCAATCAATCTCTTTCTTTAGACATTGTGTTCCCTGGCAGCTCTGGGGTGTGCTTTTTAATTCATAACCAAATGAGTGCACATTTCCTTTCATTAGCTACCTTACAGCCACCAGCATTAATTAAAAGTGGGTGTGGTGTGTGTGAGTGGGGAAGGGGGGGTTTCACATCAAAGAAAGCTAATCTCATGAGACTGAGAGAAAACACAGCTATTTGGTCTTTGAATGAAATATGTAAATTCATGCTAGTTAGTGGCTTTCAAAGGGATCAATACATCACCACATAAGAAGCAGCCTTTGGAAAGTGCCCTTGATATTACAACGGACGTGAGACACGAAACAAGTTCACACAATCCTGTGGTAAAGCAAGACAGTGCTTAAAACTCTAGCCTAGGCTCTTAGCTGTATAAACAGCCACAGATCATGGTGCCCCCACTAAAACTGCCTCAAGAGGTAATTAATGTGTGGTCACTGCTAAAGACTATAAGTTCAGCCTTGTTATTGTACAGACTGAGCTCTCACCATTAGAAACTCACTACATTATCCTCCATGAATACTAATAAAGGCTCATGATGAAACCTGCTTTAAGGTTGTTACTTTACTAATTATGTCTCATTGATACACTGACATGTACATAAATATGGACACACTCGTTCACTTTGATCCATTTTGCATCACTACAAGTAGCATCAACAACGCTGCGTACACTAGCATAGCTAACGAATAAAAAAGAAACAAGCAAATAGTTTCTTTTGAGACAAAGAGGGTAAAGAGAATGTTGTGTAATCTCATCTTACACACAACGCAACTCTACACTAAGGCTTACCTGGTTCTGTTAATGGCAACCAGCTTCTCGATGGCCTGGGCCTGGATGAGGGAGCGAGCGTTTTCAGAGCTGTCTGTAACTATCTCATGGATGGTGTTGAGGATGGCGACCACAGTGTCCTCTTCCAGGTTCTTGGCTGGTCGCTGTTGACCGCTGGGCAGGTTGCTCACCAAGTCCCGCATGGCATAACTTCCTGTAAGGAGAAGTATTGATTAACATTAAACA
Source organism: Kiunga ballochi (assembly GCA_037177335.1). NCBI lineage: Eukaryota > Metazoa > Chordata > Actinopteri > Atheriniformes > Pseudomugilidae > Kiunga > Kiunga ballochi. Next base: position 21,130,653 of record JBAMIG010000012.1, on the reverse strand, counting down.
ACTAGGATAAAGTGAATATGAAAAGACTTTAAAGTTCATGAATAATTTCCGAGGACTGAAACACACAATTAAAATAGCCATTTAACAGGAAATTTTATTTTGTAACATTAATTAATTTAGTTATTTATTGACCTGCGGTGTCGGCAGGGATATTAAGATCTTTAACATTTCCTTAACCACTGTTAGTTATCACTCTGTACCAATGAGATCCTTGTTGCGGCGATCGATGGACAGGTTGCGCAGGGCGATGGCCACAGCTCGGACCACCTTGTCAGAATCGGAGCGCAGCAGCTCCACCAGGATGGGGAGACCTTTCTCCTTTCGCACCGTGGCTCGGATGTAGTTGGACCACTAGTTGGGGGACATGTTTTTACTGTGACATTTAGAATATCCTGTTTGCACACACATACACCCCCACATTTCCATGTGTACCCTCTAACACTCAAGTCTCTGTAAGAAGCAACGAGACAGTTTTCCGGGGACTCGGCTAATCCACAGCCTTACACAGTGGGGCTCTGAATGAACATGTATTATAAATTATCTTAATCTAAACATCAATGGATTTTACTTCTCATTTTTTTGTAACAAGAAACATTAAGTTTGGCATGAAAAGGTTTCTGCTCTAAGTGCTGATATCCCATGAGATGTAATTAAGCTGTGCAGAGGCATAGCTGAGCCACCAGGTGGCAGTAGGCAGCCATGAGGAAAAACATCCAATGCTGTGGTGCAAAGGAGGCAAAAAGAAGAAAAGAAATGAAAACAGAAACTCGGATACCCTCTCAGGAGGGCAGAACATACTTTGCTCAGTTAGCAGATGAGTCAGTGATGTGTTAGTGACTCCAAGGGGTCTTGAGCACCACCTGGTCCAACAGTAATTTCCTCTAAATCGCTCACCTTAGCTGAAAATCACTACTACTGAATAATTCAGATTATTGAATCTGAGACTCAGAGATGGATTTTAACTAAAAGAATTGAAAGGATCTCAGGTATTTCTTTTCCACTTAAGCAAGAAAAACTTGACTTTGAGGACAAAGCTAGAGGACAGAAAGATGTGTTTGGTCAGAAGATGGGCATACTGAGGACTGTTGTGGGCTGACTGCAGTCGGTCTGCAGAAAAATACAGGTGACTGCTCTTGCCTGAGGTGCTTAGCGTTAACTGGCATTTGACAGCTAGCCTTCCCCGGTGATAATTTACTGCTGCCGGTGAGCAAAACAGCTTCTCAGCAGCTCTGATTGGAATAAATGACTGGCTGTAGTTCATCTAATCCATCATCAGAAGCACACATTAGAAACAGTGCAGTGTAAATTAGTTACAGTAAAGTATAACAGTCAACTAAGCATGCAATTCCACCGGGAGGGACGCTTCAAACAAAGACAGGCATTCCCACTAACTTGTCTGTCCTACCCCATCTAACTCCTGTTGTTGGAGATGGGGTGAAATTACACAAAACTTAGTATTCAAAGTCTACAACAAAATGTTCTCTCTTATGCTATCCAGCAAACTCCAAAGGGACAGCTACCTCGTTTCTGTTGATTTCTCTGCTCTCTGACATACCAGCACTCAGCTTTATTACCATTAGTCCCCAACTATCTGGCCCATTTTAAATAGTTTACACTGAGCAACATGCTGCATTGTTTCATTAAGTATTTATGCTAAAATCCATGTGATTAGAGTGTTTGTTAGAAAGATTTTGCTGCTAAACCTGCACTTCCTCATTGTGGCGCATATATATTTAGGCAAAAAGGTGGTGACAAAGAAAGAAGTTGAAATAAGTAAGTAAAAACTCTGTCTTTGGGTTGTACCCTCGTCAGCTCAGAACTCACAGTCCACTGTCCAGCACTGAGGTTTTGCAGAGCCCCTGCAGCTGCCTCAAGGGTGTTGTAGTTCTGGCTTTCTGTCAGCAAAGAAAGGTAGAGCCTCACTACTTCTGGCTGGTACAGCAACTCAAAGCCTGAAGGGGGACACAAGGAGACACACACAAACACACTGATTAGAACCCAAAGCAGACAAAGAAGACTAGGTGTGTGAAGGTTGAGCCAATGTTGAGGTGTATCTCAGTCAACAGGGAGTGTCCTTTGGCATAGAAAGTTAAGTCTGCAGTGAAATATACCTCAGGTTAGACTAGAAAACCTCATAAAATGCTCCTCCACAAAGCACTTTGGGGTGAAACATAAGCAAAGGGCTGACATTTTTAGCATGTACCATAGCAAACACTCAAAGACATCAATTCCTTCAATATATAAACTGAAAAATGCCTTGGAAATATCTAAAAAGTATGAGAAAAACACCCCACTGAAAACACTTCAGTATTATTGGAGAGTACAAAAACAGATTTTTGATCTGACATCTCAGGCTAAACCCCAAGTATTTGAGAGGGAAGTTTATCTTACTAACATGTAAGACATTCCAATACAGTCAATCACTGAACCTCCCTGACAGGAACGTAATTACATTATCAGCTATTAGACATAGTAGACACAGGGAGAGACAGAAGCGTCCAATCACATTAAATCAAATACGTTGATCCAGGGTTTTTTCTTGTGTTGCACAAACAGGCTCAATCACTAAATATTTCACAAGGAACCAATGAGACACAAATCCATGCAGTTAAAAGCTGGAGATTGTAGAAAAAGGTTACAGTGAGCCGGTCACCTCTCTGGAGGAAATCATCCATTTTTTATACAGGGAAACATCCCGCCACAGGAATGAAGGGTATCTATCCACATTTTGATGGTTTTACAGCAGACAAAAACATGCTTTTTATTCTTTTGATGGACCCTACACATGTTATTTTTTAGTTTTGCTGTACATAAATCCTAAAAAGCAGTCATGCAAAAAGGTGTTAAAGTGGAAAGACGGCTGCTCATAGCTTAAGGGATCTAAACAGAGCCAGATGTCCAATGGTTGCGTCTCAGAAGGTGCAATCTGCCACCAAATAAAGGGCTTTTATCGTCTTCAACACTCAAGGTTACAAGTTGGCTGATGCTATGAAATTGGTGGATAAAAAACTGTTTTTAATAGAAATGCAGTTTTCTCCTCATTCACTACAACAGCAAAGAAGTCATCTTAAAATTCTTCTCCCATGCCTTAAGGTCCAAATCAAATACAACTTACTGTTTCTTTCTATGTCCTTTAAGGCTTGTTTCCAAGCTTCTATTTGAAAACCCCTGTATTATGTGGGCAGGGATATATAGTATCCCTTTCTGATTGATGTTTGCAGACTCAACATTTTCTGACATGAAAATAAAAGACGTTTTTGAACGTGACTTGAATCCAAGGATAAAAGTTTACATCGGGACCTAAAAGTGGGTGCCTGAAGGAAACAACATTTGCTTATAGGCATATTTTTATTTGTCTACAAACAAGAAGGGAGTTGCTTTTGTTCCTGGGAGGGACAGAAACACATAAACCTAGATTTATACCTCTAAATCCACATCTCACACCCATAATTTGCTGAGCGGAAGTCTGGATGCACTCGCAGTCTGCCAGATTCAGACACGGCAGCATAGTTGTTAACACTCAGAAACTTTCCTGTGGTGTTCCCCCTGAAAACCATGCATCCAGAATGTGAGTGGGAGGAACTTTTAGACCAGGCCAATGCTGAAGGAGGTGTTGCTGCAGAAAAGACGAGTTTATTTTCAATAACGCTGCAGAACCAGGAGTTAGAAGAGCCCGGCTTCAACATGTGCTAAAACATGAATCACATGAAATGGTTTCTTCAGGGGCCACGCACAAGGGGAAAGCCTGCAACCTTCCAGTCAGCAACATTCTGCCTGTATCTCATATTTCTGGGCCTATTCGGCACACTCAGCAGACTGGAAACCTACATGCCTGTTGACAGTCATTTTGTCTCCAGGGCAAGCTCTTGAAAATGTACAAAATGCCAGTCATGTTGAACATTTTTTATGTTTTTATTCACTTTAAAACTCTATTACAACAACATCTCTTTCATCCTGCATATCCTGGGGTTTTTAGTCTGGAAAAAAACTTAAGTAACTGATCAAACCAGTGTTTTTTAAAAGTATAAAACTTATATGACAAAAAAATAAATAAATTAAATGTTCAATTATAGCAGGATTTTTTCTTTTTACCTGAACATTTCTGCCAGATCAGATTTCTGTCTTTCTGCAGCTTAATGTCAGCTCCATGTCCTTCAGCTACATCCTGATAATTATTTGCCATTTTTGGCAAAGTTAAATTGTAGTGCTGTTTATCTCATTGGTAGTCTCTTCCCAGCCTTTTGGCAAACTAGTTGTCATTTAGCTAGGCAAAAACATAGTTTGGACATGTAGAAAAGCTGTCACAGTATCTTGACCCACAGTCTTTTGTTCTAACAGACTAAAATCCGGATCAGATGGCTTAAACATAATATATGTAGAGAGTTGGAGTGCACATACAAAATCAAATACATCATCATATTCAAATGAAAATGAACCTGATGGCTAACTCTGGCACATTTACATTCTGGACTGATGAACGAATGTCGATTATTGTGTGCAGTCCAATTGAATAAAATAAACATATTGTTTTTTTGTTTGTTTTTTTAAATAATAATTTTTAATGTCAATGATTTGATCAACAAAAATGCGATGATCTGTTTATTGATCTTTGTAATATCTGTTTATTTTTGAGACATCAGAAAAAGTGACAGGAGTCTAAAACAAATTTGCCCAAGGGTATCATAAAGAGTTGTGTATTGTATCTCATTGTGTTACATTAAGTTTTTCATTGTTGGTTTAAGTCATATTTATCTAAAAGATCTCCGTTTGTTAATGTAAATGATGAGTCTTCCTCACACACCAAAGTAGGACATGGAGATCCTCAGGGTTCTGTAATTGAACCAATACTTTTTACACTATACATGCTTCCTTTGGTAATACCATCAGACAA
>JBAMIG010000012.1:21070736-21083506 GCA_037177335.1 Kiunga ballochi | reverse complement strand
TCTGGTAGAGAACCCGAGCTTGAGATGAACAACCACCCGCCCTACCCAAGGAGATGGGAGGGTGGGTGAGGGAGGAGAATTCATTTCAATGAATTATTGTGGTGAAATTAATCCAACCAGCATTTACATAATAGTAACACAATCCATATTCACATTTAATTTCATAATATTATATATTATATTATATTATATTATATTATATTATATTATATTATTATTATATTATATATTATAATATTATTCACATTTAATGGCTCAATTCAACGCTTGCATTTGAGCATGTTTAGGTGTGAGGTACAGGAAACTAAAAATATGCCATAATAAAAAGTGTGCATGGCATCTAAAGACTGTAATATTGCTCCCCGTTAATTCTAATCTGAAAAGGAAAATGTTATCAACTCCATCTAGAACCAGATGCCACTCTGACTGTCTGTCTTAATATTTTATTTTTGTACTTTTTACTTTTTTAAATGATCAAGAAATTAAATTAGATAATTAAATTACATGAAACGAGCAAGTCGTTCAAGCATACAAGCAAAATATCAAAGCCTATGAACTAGGACACATAAATGGGACGCACCATCATTAATTAATGCTTCTAATTACTTCTCCTGATAAAATGTGTTGAAAAGATTGCAGTGAAAGACTTTCCTGTCTGCCAAAAACCTGATGGATGATTAATGGGCATAAGTTTTTGGTCCTTTAAAACAAAAAAACCCTAAATAAACAGTGTATACGATGGGCAAAACTACATAAAAACATTACTTGTGTGTTATAAAAGAACCCAATTTCCACCCATCTGCATTTTTCATCTAAATGACATTACCTGCTGAAAAAACAGGACACATATCTGCTTAATAATTTCCATTTTCAGAGGAAGAACTGCTACAGAACAAAGTGCCCAGAGCCAAGCAGAAAGGAAAATAGAATTACTCAGAACAGTAAGAAGATCTAAAAATATCAGTGACTTGTCTCTATGTCTGTCCCGTGTGTTGGAATATGAAACCACTAGGTTCCTTCCACGTCACCCATTCCCTTCTGCAGAAAGCAGAGCTTCCTGTGGTTTTGCAGGGACTGCACAACCGTCCAGGGCAAACTCTTAAACACACAGGCTAAGAAAAGAGGCCCAAATTTAAAACCCTTCAATTATATTTAATTGTAGAAAAACTTGGCCGATTCCAGCCCTGTGGATGAGGATGTGAGCTGAGGTTGCATAGTGTGGAGGCTGTTTTCAACAAGACCAAAGCCCTGATGATGAGCACCTAAAGGGGAAGTAAGCCAGCTAAGGGAGAAAAACCAATGAGAGTTGAGAATTGATAATGAATGAACAAGAGAAAAAAATTAGACTGAGTGGGAGGATTGAATAATGAGTCAGAAGGGAGAAAAGCCTCCTTCCATTCTGTCCTCCTTGTCTTGTGGTGCAGAGTTATTTTTAGCTACGATAGGGAGCAACACGGTGCTGTAAAGGCAATCATTTATGCTGCAGCACCGTCATTGCTCACTGCAACATCTCTGTCACATCAGAAGAGAGACACGAACACACACACACACAAGAACACACCCATGCACAGTTGTGTAAATAATACCTCATGTGTTATCCTGATATTCACCAGGAACTATTCCACCTAGATAAGAACCATTGTCAGATCCCAAGAACTTCCTGAATTCTGAGAGCACATTGTAACTTCACAAGAGTCACATGATTGCATTGAAAATAAAAACTCTTGCTCAGGCTCCAAAACCTGCCAAATAGACTGAGAAGATGCATAAACATGCTCACCAAAGTGCAGCCCCCACTGACATTTTACCAGGACAAGAAGAGGACACCCTTGCTTACCATGTAAATCAATACCTCCTCTTAAAGGAATTAAAACATATTCCATTACCCAATACGGCTAATATCTCTCCGTAAAAGATCGATATTTATATGCTTCCTGCTTTTCTAAGAGGATATTTTCACTTTCTATCAACCTCTTCCTGCTTAGAGTACTTCATAATGAGGTTAAAGTAATCAAACATCACCATATCTGTTCAATATTACATCTGTGCTGTAACATTTGTGAGCCATCAATGAAAAAATGCCTCTGAGACTGAATTTGCACATCGTTTGCCTTAACACTTTTAGACAAGCCTTTGTGTGATAATTTGCCAAACGTATCATTATTAAAGAATGATTAATTTATAGCTTTAAATGCACAGTTATCTCTTCTCCCCAGCATATTGGGATTCACACAATTGAGTGCTAATTGGGACACAAACTTATCACACAATTGTTCCCTATTGAAATAAATACAGTAGGCACCACTATTACAAAATAAGTGGAAAAAGACATAAAGTCGATTTGTTCACATTGTCGGGGATGAAGTAGTGGCAAAAAAAAAGACTAAATATGTGATGGAAACTATGCAGCCAGTGGTTGAAAATGAAACAAAGATATTGTATCAATCCAAGGCTTCAAAACAACACTTCAGTATGTGGAAGCAAACAGGGAGTGATTAAAGAGACAAGAAAAGCAATCTCACGATTAATAGTCAGCAAAGCCAACAAATGTGACTCTGCAGCTCTTTGTAAGTTGCTTTTGTAAAAGGATCCAATTTTCTGTTTTTTTTTATGGGTCAGCAGGGCTAAATAAATATAGTGACTATCAGAAAAAAATGTGCTTACAAACAGAAAGCTGTGGAAGTTTGTGAAACAGGATGAAATGGTTGAAACACAAAAAGATTTCAATACTTCTTTCCTCTTTTTTTTTTGCAAAGACATGTTTACCAGAAGATATCACTGGAAATCACTAAGGTATAAGACAAGAGTCATATTCCCCATTAAAAATTTAAATCTTTACCTGTGATTAGTTCTCGAACTTCCATGTCGTTGGTCTTCCTCAGCAAGCGGATAAGGGCCGGGATGCCGTCGCAGTTCTTGATGGCCACCTTGTTGTCGTTGTCCTTGCCGTAGGAGATGTTGCGTAAGGCGCCACAAGCCTTGCGGTGGACTTCAGATTTTGGGTGATCCAAGAGTCCCACCAGGACAGGAATTCCTTTTAGCTGCCGCACATCCTTCTTGATCTTGTCATTTTCATAGCAAAGGTGTTGCAAGTAAGCAGCAGCGTTGGACTTGACCGGATCGATAGGATGGCCTAGCATGGCGATGACCTCAGGAAGATCAGGGTCCCGCCAGCGTGGGTCCTTGCGGATGCTGTCAATGGAAGGTGAGCGCCGGCCACCCATTCTGTCCAGACTGGCCATACTTCCCCTCTCTGGCTGAGCAAGTGGGGCTGAATACATGCCGTGGATGTAAGGGTGGCGCTCATCTATCAGCTCTGCCTCGATTGGGTCATCTGGGTACCCTCTGGCAGATAAGAGAGGAGAGGACAGTTAGGACAGAGAAGATGGAAGTGGTAACTCCAACCAGCTTGTCTGAGAGAAATTACACAACCAAGGGACCAGTAAAGACTCAGCAAAGGTGACAAATGATGGCTAAAGGGATGGGACAAAGGTTTCTGTCATTTGGATCTTTTACTATGAGCCTTGTCATTGAAATGGTGATGGAAACTTTATGTAATAAGACACAATGTGTAACATTCTGCTTCGTGTTCCTCGTCATGTAGGGATAACAAACGTGTCAGATTTCATAAAAGCAAAGCCAGAGAGAAAGTGGTGGAGAGACAAGAAAAGATTGAACATAGAAAATAACAGGCACATAAAAAGAAAACAACAATGCAACACCAAAGTAAAATCTTTGAGGGAAATACAAGTGAAGCCTTTTTTCATTTTGTTTCTTTTTTCCAAGTCTCTCAAAAAGTAAAAGAATTGGATGCTTTTTCCCCCAGGAAACAGAAAGCTGCTATGCTGTCCTCCACATTGCCTCCAGGGCTTCAGCACACTTGCTGAAATGTTAATGACCACCACTGTGGGACTTCTTTACTAGCATTAGCCTCATTAGCATTAGTGCTATTAGTGCTGGTGACTTAAACAGTATGGAGCTTTACTTATTTATGGTGGTGGAACAAAATGGCATGGTTGTCCATTGGGTGAGTCTCCTTCTACTATTTGCAATTTCAGAAACCTCTTGGAGTTTGTTCTTTGCAGTTCTTGACTCTTTAATTACAGGGGGGATTTTTTACTCAAAGGGCTCACCATGAGCACGGACAGCCAAAGGAGCCACATTTAAAACCAGCAGACAAGTTGCGAGCAGGTAAGTGTACTTATACAGAGCCCTCATAACATACCTCTATCCACCCCACTGATTGAGATATCTAGCTGGTCTCCCTTCAACATTTTGTATATATGGTGTTTGGCAGTGCAGCAAAATTGTGTCTAAAGTCGGTTGTTGGCAGTACGCTTTCATACTGAGCTCAGATTTAATCACTTTGGTGTTAATTATGTGTTTTAACAGTTCTTCCAAGGCATAATGAGAAATCAGTAGGGAAGGAAGGGGGGGTGCACACTGCCTTGCCTTGGCTGAGTTGTATTCTACTTTTGCAGTAGCATATGGGTTTTTATGGCATTTATTTTACTTTGTCTTGGAAATCGATTCGAGATGAACTGAGATGTAAACTCTTAGACAAACAATGTGTCCAGACATTAAATCCTTTATTCTGATGGGTGGAGAGAGGATTTATAGAGATGAAGTGAGACATACTGCTGTAGAACATGGCCTTCGACCAAATGCTGCAAGGTAATTGAAAAGATTAATCTACAGTGCTGAATGAAACTTTGTAGTTGCATGCTTATATATCATGCCCAAAAACTCTCATTGATTTATTGAAAATAACTTCAGGATAATTGAACGATGTGTGCTCATCACTGCGAACTCGATGGGAAGCTTGTTACCACAATATGGAATGATGGCCAAATCAAGAGCTTGATTAAAACACATCCTCTGGAAAGCAACTACACTGACATCTGGCAAAAACATGGAATTGTGTTATAGAATATGTGTGTAAAAGAGGGAAATTTGCCAGTATGCATTCATATGCTGCTCATTACTAAATGTTTTCCTTACATACTGAGATCTCTACTTGCAGACTTCAAACCCATCACCCAGATTTCCATTGCTGCATTCTACAGAAAGAATGCACCTAAAGAAAAGGACAGTTCCCAATTTAAGTCATAACCATCACGGAGACCTAAATTAACCCCCAGCTCTAGCATGCAGTGTCTCTATTTGATCCCTTTTCTCTCTTGTTATACATCATGCTGCTTTCCTTTTATAGTTTTGCACACTGATACTTCAACATACAGATAATGTGTACAGTTGAGGAGATCGCAGCTCATTTAGATCTGGGCTGATGCGCTCGGTCTTTGGTAAAACGAGCGTCACAAGGCTGAGTGATGGGAATGTCAGGATTTGCATTTAAATTACTGGCATTGTGTGTACAGGGAAGGCTGTATTCATGGGATGTGAAAAGGGCTCTCTGCTGCCAGGCGTGATATTCTGGACATGACTACAGCAGATCTCTCTCTTCATGTTAATCTAGCTCCTTAGTGTCTGAGCTGTTTGTGTTTATTATGGTGTTTATCTAATGGTGTGTAGCCGCACATATTTTGTGTTTTGGATATGAAACCATATCTCCAAAATTCAAGATTTGTGTATTAATCTGAAAAATCAATCATATTTACACTATTTGTTCTTTCACGTTCTGTCTGTTCTTTTAATCACCCATCAGTTACAGTGATGTCTGAACCTGCTCGTCAGCATATCGAGGTGTAATGGCATTTTCCATAGTTTTATATGTGAGTTTCATCCTTTGACATGTGCAGCTCAGTCAAAGCTGTAACACAGAGATGTGCTGATTCAATATTAATCTCAATGATGTTATGCTGAACATGTCAAAGGATGAAACACATATAAAACTATGGAAAATGCTATTACAGAGGAAAAAAATCAACTGAAGAGGATTACAGACTCCAAAGATGTTTGCATTTTGCAAGTGCACATTTACAAGCGTTTTGCTGTCACTCCTTATTGACTATACCATGTCTTTTTCAAATTATGGGTGCTAATTGTTTTGTTGTGCAAAAGACTTTTCATGGGAACCAAATTAAAAAGGACAAAATGAGCGTTGGTGTTTAGATGACATTTTTCACCACCACTATCACGTTGTTTTCATGCCAGTAAAGTGACATTTTTTCCCACTTGTAATTTAGAAGAGCATTCTGGGAAACCTCAAATATGACAGAGGGGACATAAAATATCAAGTTAAATATTTGCTACCAGTTTAAACCTCTTGGTAAAGTTCAAAGAGAAGACAGCTGCAGGTCATTTCCTACAGACACTAGTGGATGGGATTAAGACAGTCCCTCACCTCTCAATTAAATGATGAGTGACTGTGAGCATGCATGTATGCGTTCATATAAATGTGTGTGTGTGTGTGTGTGTGGTGTGTGTGTGTGTGCACAAGTAGCAACTTTTGGATGCAGGTGGGCAGGTGAAACGGAGTGAATCGCCCAAGGAGAGATGAGCCATTAGAGATTGGCTTAAAGACGCCTCTATAGTCTGGTAGAGTTCACAAGCAGCTATTAATCACTCTGGCATGAGGACACCCACACTCATAGAAAGGTGCTCCTGGACACACACACAGTGTAGCAAACATATAAACGATGTGTTAGACAGGGTGAGGAGGGTAGGATGCTCCTATCCAGACAGTTAATCCCTGTCCTTCAATCCATCAGGACCTGCAGTCCTGAAACCTTTTGCTAAAATAGTAAATGTCATAATAAAATGCACCAATAAAAGGCTCTAAAATTCCTTCAACTTAAACAGGAAAACTGAACATGCATTTTTTATTGATTAAACCTTTTCAGGCTTTTCTAATTAGAGACAGCCATGTTCACAGTAAAGTGATCTAGAGACAGTCTGCTCAAGTAATAATCCAGAGTTCAGTATTACAAACAAGTATTACAAAGGACAGAAACAGCAAGCTCAGACCATTTGCATAAGCAGTTCCATATGATTCACCACTTGTCTCCATTAAAACCACATGTAACATGTATGTGAACTTCAGGCCATGCAGGGTATGCCTCGAGTTTATTGAATAAATAGCTAACATTACAGTTTACTCTTACATTTGGGAGGGAAGGAAATTCAAGCAACTTCAGCCACAAGTCATTGTTCTCATTTACATGCTAACGCATCATAAGACTGCACTATGCTGACAAAAGAATGCATGGTGCCGATACAGAAAACCATTTTAGTACTAAATATCTTCATTTTTGTCTGTGCATAATTGAAGGCTTGCATGAAATGATAAGCTGTAATTACAGCGTTTTAATTCTAAGATTCATTACAGCACTTAGGAGTCGCTGGTCATTGCTTGGAAGAATACTAATCACAGTATGGAAGAATACTAATCACAGTATGAGCACTTATGGGAGCGTAGGCACTCCAGGAGAGACAACCGTCTCTGTTCCCAAGAGGGAAAAGTAAAAAAAATACTGTCACTACAGCACGTTAGTGTTTTGATGTGAGCTGATGTGAATGAAGGAGATACACTGGGAAAAAGGAAGGATTTGGAATTTATTTCCAGCTGCTATTAGCTAGATTGCAAGCTTGTGTTTGGACATGCATGTGAGCAGCTGTCAGAATGTGTGTCTGAGTAAGTATGTATATGGCTGTTAGAGTTGTGTTGTGACACATGTAAAGCAGGCACAAATTGCCTGTCACATCAAGCGCCTCTCACCAGGGGGATTGAGGAGTGACTCATTTATTGAAGATGGGGATTTTTATTGAGTGTGTGTGTGTGTGTGTGTGTGTGTGTGTGTGTGGAGTGTAAGATATAGAGAGATACTGAGTGTGCAAGTGTCAGGGGAAAGTCAAAATGTAATGACAAAGTCTGTTTAAACGTCATTTTTCAGCCTCAAGTGCATCAATGGAGGAACCGTGGCGTGTCTGTGCACGCTTCGTTCTTCAAGCTCCTGACCTGAATTCTGCTTCTTCTTTTTTTTTAGATACATAGGTACACACCAACCTGATTTCCTGGCTTTAGCCCAGACATTTTACCTAAAGATTGGTGTAAAAGTACTGAGACAATGAAAAAAATCCACTTGTAACACATTAGTAATCAATGAGGACTCTTGAACACTGCCTACCACCTCAACTTCAAACCTATTGCTGCAATTTCCTCCAGGATGGACATTTTTACCGTGGTTTCCTTTTCGAAGCCAGCAAACTGATTGAAAGTTATTAGGAGACAAAAGTTCATCTTGAGATATGACTGCTGGAGCCTAACGGGGTCTTTCTGCAAACTGGAGTGAGGGTTTTTTTCTTCTCTCATCACGGTCCCCTTGAAGCAGCAGAAAGCTCTGAGACAGAACTGACAAAAGCCTGCAGTCTACCACCACTCTCTCAATCCCATTCCTTCCTTGTCAGGTTTCCAATCACTCTTGCCTCTTTACCTCTGACACAAAAACATGCTGCCCACTTGCAGGAAATGACAATCAAATCCTTGTTTTTTTTTTTTTTTTACTTATTATATGGACTTTCATGGAAGGAAAATAACTAGCATTATTTGTTCTGCTTTTATCTCAGTATTTGTGGGTTTCAGTACTAATGCATTTAAATAGGTTTTCACTGTGAAAAGCTACAAAGAAAGCACTCAGTAGGTGAAGGACCATTCTTACCGTACTCGGGGCACATCACGAAGAGGTTCTCGATGAGTGCGACCCCGGTTAGCTCCAGGCAAGGTGCGACGGCTGGCAGTGGAGTAGTCAGGTTCCAGCTCATAGGGCTCTTCTTCTTCTGGGCCCAGGCTGCGGCGATCATCCTCCAAGCCATATGGCTCTGGCTGGAAGCGTTCAGGCTGTGAGCGGTTCAGATCCACAGTGCTGCTTCCCATGGGCACCTGAGGTTGTGCCACATGGCCGTAGTCATCCTTGCGTATAGGCAGAGTGTAGCTATTCTCTGGCCGGTAGCTGTTGGGTATGTAGGGATAGCGTGGTGGCCGGAAGTTGACACCGCGGGAGAGACTGCCATAGTTGTCTGTCAAATCAACATACTCATCGTGTAGGCCATAGTGACGAATATACTGGCTTTCAGGTACTTCTCCATACGAATCATTGTAAGAATTGTTGTAAGAGCGTGTCAGGGTGGAGGTTGCCTGGGGAGTGATGAAACGGTCACTTCCGTTCTTCATGTATCGCCGGTCGATGGAATCGGTGTAGCTGCCCAACGGGGATGAACCTTCAGGCAGAGGCAAGCCATCAGGGCCCAGAGGTACCTGACGCACCGTCCTGGTGGTCACTGTCTTTACCATCTTAGTCACCTGTGGATTGCACACAATGTAAAATGTCATGACAACAAGGCTGATTCTACAGACCAGAGTTTGTGTCGTACCCCGTCTGTACTTGCACATTATGTAAAGAGAAATTCACTGATGATCTGTAAGCTAAATTAAAACATGAACATGTCTAATTCATTGCAGGGGATAGCTCATCTGCTTATTTATAACCTCTGAAATTGATGAGCTGCACTCTATTTATCTAAAATAATTCATTCTTAAAAACCAAAGCAAGGTTTTTGACACCACCAATAACCTATCCATTACAACCTACACTATCTAAATGTAAGGTTGTGTTATCGCTGACAGTTTAAATATACATTTAAATAATGCAGACGACATGTGGAGATAATGTGCCAAATAAAGACCTAAAGAGTTAAGACTTGCAGAAGTCCGGACTGTGGGTAGTGGATTACGCTTTAACAGAGATATATTGAAGCATTCCTTCTCCACTGGACCTTTAGGGTAGGAAGGTAGCTTGACAATATCTAGCTTTAGGACTTGAATCCTAAAGACTATGTTTAAGCTAACTTCTTCCATAAACCTAAAGATCTGAACTTCTGCTGCTACTGTGTCTGTCTGAATACAAAATAACAGACAGCAGCACAGCTCTGTCTCCAGACTCACCGCCCATGTGGAAACCAATTTGCTGCCCAATGAATTCTGCTGTGGCCGATAATTGGCTATATTTTTCCGCCACTATAAATTCATCTTTAAAATTAATGAGGTTGATGAAATTAATCGGCAGCTCCAGGGCTGCACATCTGATGAAATTCACGCTATGACTGACAAGATGTTGCAGAGGGGTTTGTTCGTACAAGACAAGATCTCTTTTTCACTTGGAGATGAGAAAAACAAAATAGCACATCTTATTTTCAGCATTCCAGGACCTGAGATTGTCTGAGTGGTATACGGCTTTCCTCACTTTCTTAACAAGGCTGTGTTTTTGTTGCATAAATCAAGTATTTAACACAATATCCTCGTTAACATTGTTGAAACAAATAGAAATTTACACTGCCCTCGTTTCTTGATTGCATCCTGACTGAGCTACACAACAAATCCCATTTCAGGAACATCAAGGTTCATTTCCATGTTATGAATAATTACAGTCCTTTGTTTTTGATGACAGTCCGCCTTTGCTTTGCATAGATAAAAATAAAGAGCTTGTTTTCTTAACTTACATCAGCTAGAGGATCTGTGGGACCTTGAGATAACAAAGTCACCATCCATTTCTTTGATTAACCGTGGCGAAGCCTGGTGGCAGCCAAACTAGTCTGTTCTGGATCTTATTTCAGAGGTCTAAATGTTAAATCGGGACAAGAAGGGAAACAAAGGCTTCATATCAGACATAAAGTAATAGCTTCTAAAATCTAAAAAAAATAATAATGTTTTGATTAATTTATTTAGATGTGTTAAAAATGACTTTTTTTTCCCTTGAAAGTTCATCAAATTTCCTGTGAGGAACATTTGGAGAACAGCTTCCCAGCCTTGACATGCTCAGTTGGCTTGTACTAACAAAACTTTCAAAAAAATTGCTAGGGCTGCAAAGGGAGCCATCACACCGGTTTCAAACACTCTTTGAAGTATGCTTGAGTTCACAAGGCGTTAAACCATCACGCAAAGGGAGACGAGCGGAGAGGAGAGACCTGGGACTCAGAAGAGCCTCTGAAATATGCTGAAGTGGAGTAAACAGGTCTTAAAGAGATCTGCTGAATTGGTAGTGGGTATAATTATATGCAAATGTTGCAATTCTATACATCTCTATGTGTTATTTCTAAAGCAATAAGGAAAAATGTTTTTGACCACCACAGGCTGTTAGACATGGTCCTTAGCTGTTTATCACATTGTTAAAAAATAGAGGGGGAGGCAGCAGGCGTCAAACTGTCCAATTTACAGCACTGCAAGAGGTTTCACAACCTCTGCAGCTAACTTTATTGAGAGGTTAAATGGACATGGAGGCTGGATTGGTGGGACAGGAGGAGGTAGTAATTCATGTTGTTAAGTAGCCCATGATGGTGGTGATGAGTGTGACTGTTTTCAGCCCTGTTACACAGGATTGGTAATCATGAAAAGAGAATTTGTTATTTTCTGTACACTGCTCTAGTTACTAAACGTTTAATGTATTAAAAACCTGATGTAAAAAAAAAGGAGGATGAAGGCAGTTGCTGT
Organism: Kiunga ballochi; assembly: GCA_037177335.1. Classification (NCBI taxonomy): domain Eukaryota; kingdom Metazoa; phylum Chordata; class Actinopteri; order Atheriniformes; family Pseudomugilidae; genus Kiunga; species Kiunga ballochi. The sequence continues at coordinate 21,072,063 of JBAMIG010000012.1, read as the reverse complement.
TGGGTGGGGCTGTAAAGATGGACATTGGGGGAAGGAGTCTGGGTGGCAGCCCTCATTTGTGGAATCCACTAACAAGCTGTACTGTGGCCTCACAGTAAGAAAGCTTCAACTGGGGGAAGATCCAAACAGTGGCCTTTCTGTGTGTAGTTTTGCATGTTCTCACTATATGTGGCTAGGTTCTCACCAGGTTCTCTGACTTCCTCCCACCATCCAAAGACACGCTTGTTAGGTTTATCAGTCATTCTAAAAATGTTCCATCAAAATGAATGAGCATGAATGGTTGTCTGTCTCTGTGTATTGTCCCTGTGATAAAGTTGTGACCTGTCCAGGGTGTATGCTGCCTCTCGCCCAAATGATTGCTGGGATAGGCTCCAGCTACCCACAACCCTTAATTGGATTAAGCGGGTGAAGAAAATGACTGACTGACTAACAAGCTGCCAGAAGCCATAACTATGCAGTGTGGCAAGTCACAGTTTTCCCTACTTTGGTACCTTAAATCAGAGGGATCTTTATATTACAAGGAAATAATCTTACAGGCATGCCCACGTTTGAGCTACATGAAACTACATGCACCTTGCCATTTAATTGATCTTAAAATGGGCTTATAGGGTCTGGAAAAAAAGGGAACTATGTGTAGAAAAGCTTCTTTTTGGAACAGCTGTGCCTGATGGAGCTACTATTCTGTATTTTGTGCCAAACATTTTGATTCTCACTTGCTGTACCTGCTTTTAGTTGGCTCTCCTAGTGTACTGGTTGTAAAAAGGTTTTTTTTTTTATTTGTTTGTGTGGTCAACCTTGACTCTCATTAGCTCACATTTAGAGGAAAGAAGTGGTATGCTGTAAAGTGGTTCGACTGTAAAATGACTGGTGTTTCATTCAGACAGTCTGCCAGCAGGAGAAAGAGGGCTGGATGATGGCCAAGGGAAAGTATGGCACACTGGGACAGAAGGATAAAAGTGATCTAATTTAGCGTGTACATGTGTTTGAAATCACACACACACACACACAAGGGTGTTTCATTTCGAGTTGAATTGACTGAAAATGTAAAAAAAAAAAGGCAGTTCATATAGCACAAAAGGCCATTCATATATGTTCTGTAGTTTTATGTAAGAAAGTTCTCCAAGATCTTAATTTACCAGCTCCAACTTATCCCAACTCTGCTCAAAATCACAGAACCATGCACACTCTAATTTCCTTCAACAGATTTCTTGTTATACTGTAGTGCTGTCTGGGTTTTCTATATTCACTCCCCAGTACATTTAAGTAGTGATATTGCAAAATCTAAAGCAGGATGTTTAGGAAAGCTCTTTTTTCTTAGCTTACAAAT
>JBAMIG010000012.1:21042109-21053091 GCA_037177335.1 Kiunga ballochi | reverse complement strand
AAGCCATCCCGTCTTTTATCAAACACAAAAAGCTCTAAAAGTAAGTTCTCACACACACACACACACACACACACACAATACTGTCATTAAATGTTTTATTTAGTGACCATAGAAAAATAAACTGGACAGTGACAGCCTTCTCCAATAATCCACCATGAGAAAGAGCTGTAAAAAGCCAGCTTTAGTTTAAAAAAAAGAGGAAAAGCAGGCACACAATCAAAATCTTTCACTAGGAAAATACAATTCAACCACGGGGTATTTTTTTTGTCAGCATTACACAGAGCGAAAAGAAGCAGATATGCAAGCTTTCTCAAAAGGACCTCGTCAGCTTTTCACACAAGATTGCAGAGGTTACAAAAGGCCTGCGTAGGAACAGGCTGGGAGGGTTGGACCGACACCAACAGCATTAGCTACAATACTTACTAATATCCCATTCTATTGTGGCCATTGCATTGTCTTCTTCCTTCCTGCCTCAGCAGGAATGCAAGCATTCATACACAGAGGTGGTCTGTGACACACTGCAGCCCATACACTACTGTCTGACATGTACTTGAGGTGGCAGTTCATGATGGACAGGAAAGACTTGCATCATTGGTAAGACTTATTTACAGCACACACAACACAAACAAGGAGACATTTACCCCCCAAATGCATTTCAATCAGTTTATGTCTTGTTAAATTGCATGTTTTCACGCAATATGCAGCTTTTGTAGAAGTCAGTTCATAACTTTGTAGCTTAGAAACATAAAACATAAAGAAGGTTTGTCATTAGAGCCAGCTTGCATCGATTTATGTGATGTGCACTGGCTCAACTCCAACTCCTCTGGCTTTCTCTGGTTTGTTCAATTTCAAAACAAATTCATGTTTGACAGCAAAGTTTGGAACATGGAGACAGACAACCTCCTCTCTGTCTGAAGCCTCGCTGGATTTTCTACAATTACTCTGAGCATCTATACAGTTTCCAGGCTTCAACCACCTGAGCACCGTGGAGCATCACCCTCTCAATAGGAGAGATGTGATTTCAGCAGATAAATAAGATTTGCTGCCGCCGTTTCAGATGCTGCCTCAGTTCATTAAGCTGAAACTCTTGACAACAAAAGAAAGAGACAAGAAAGATGTGGATGTGTTGCGTGCCAGGCAGCAGAAAACATAACAAGCAGGCATGATTCAGTAACTAAATGAACACCCACCAATCTTATTTAAGACCCTTTGCATTGTGTCAGAGTGATGTTCTTCCTCTTCAGTAGTAGCAGATTTTTATCTGATCGCTAAAAGTCCAACACGCAAATCCACTGCTTGCTGGAATACCCCACTCGTGGTGAATATTGCATATGAAGCTATTGTTTTCTGACCTGCTGGGGCCTCAGCAATGACCCAGTGAAGGGAAAACACAAGAGTGCATTCCACAGTCCAAAGCCCATTAGTCCACTGGCCACAGGAAGAAACCAGGCAATATCTCAAACGATGAAAAAGTTTTGTTTTTGCAAAGAGGAGCAAATCACTGAACAAAGACTGAAAACACAGATGGTATCCGAAGACCTCAGCTAATCCTGTGGAATGTATCAAACAGGGAATGATTTGTTCAAGATTTTTGTGAAGGAAGCACGAGAAGGTCCATGCAAAGGACCACAAATTATTCTAGACTCTTGGAAGGATATATTGAAAGAATAAAAGACAAAAAACAGTAATTCAGCAGGTCTGTCCTGGAGCTCTGTGCAAAACACCTACCTGCTCTAACTCTCACTACATAGCTGACCATGAAACGTTTGAGACCAATGAGGAAGAGTTTAAACTGCAAATACAAAGAGGAAGCAGCAACATAAACACAACAGCTTTCCCATGTGAACACGGGAGCTTCAGACGTCACAGCACTGCAGAGGTGCCGCAAATGCCTGCTTCCTGTTGCAAGCCAAAACACAGGCCACGTGTTGAATGAACAGTTATATTCCCCTAAAAAACAAAACCTTCACATTCCTAACATGATGTGCAGATTAAACAGCAATTCTGTGACATTCAAAATCCTATATAGCAACAAGGTGCTCACTTCTCCCTCTTGTGGGGGTTTATGTTTCCTGTCAAGACTTTTCAAAGCCAAAACAAAGATTAACAAATCAAGGACACCAGCAGTGGAGCAATAACAGTGTTCATGTTTGTCTGACTGGTTAAATCTCCTCTTATCTGCAGCTCCAAGACTGGGACAGAGAGGGACATGGGCTTGTCACATGGATCATGACTCATTTGAGGTATTAGACTGCTTCTGTTCCAGTTAACAAATCACCTCTACAGTCCTCATGGGACACCACACAATGAGTCATCCCTTCAGAGCCTTTCAGTGAATGGTGGCATTCCCGGTTCAATCTACCATGCATCCAGGAGGTGCACAATAAGCTCATATTATGCAAATCTCTGGAGTTTTACGGGAAAAGCCTCAGTTTAATTGGAATCTATACAGAACCTTTTACCTGTGCGAGTGCTCAGCGATGCTGAAGAGGATTAGCCGCCTTGACCGAGTGTTTGCTGAGCCGCCTTTCTGGACTGTATCGGCTTCAGTAATGACATCAACCAAACAAACCTCCCCATTGAGATTTCTCAGGAGTAACATTAGAACAGATTCTCTGCTCATCCAGCATGAATTCCTGTAGGCTGTCACAGTCTAAGGAATTAGTCTCTGAAACTGTCTGAGTCCATGGCTGTCATGTTTTATCAAATCTGTTGTTATTCAAGCATAGCCCAAGCCAGCTCCACCAGACATCACCATCAAATCATCTTCACTGCTGGATCCCAATTTAACATGAGACCGTTATACAAAAAGAAAAGCAGGAAAAAAGATCAGATTCCCCTGAGGAAACGACCTCTTGCACAGTGATGACAAACAGAGCCATTTGTTGCATCATCAGGGCTGCCCTGTGTCTTCAAAGAGAGGTTATTAGAGAGAGAAAACACACAGTAATGAATGATTGGAACTCCAAAAGCCCTATTAGCAAGGCACGTTCCACAGACTTGCAACAATTAAGGCAGCTCTGCCTGCCAGGGAGGATGGAAAGCTCCATCTGTAGCTACACACTCATCAGTTCAGCATCTGAGCTGAAACCCCAAGCCAAAAGATGCAACTTCAAGAGAGAAACACAATTGTGTAAACAAAACATTGTATTGACTGGACTGATTCTGTTGCATGTTTACAACTGTCTCATGGTGAAATATGCTCACAGCCATGCCAAAAAAACAAAATATTCCAAAAGAAAGCTGCACTTTAGCAAACTGAACATAATGAGGCTAATCTAAATTCTTTATTCAGATGGTAGGAATATGTGAGGTGCAGTGAGTGTCCACAGGGCAGGAATGTATGTAGTCACAGTCACAGTATACCTAGTTGTAGATGGTTCAAACTTCTATTTCTGAGAGCTAAAAAACTTCAGAGGGGTGACCCACTTCACAGCCTCATTGCACATCTCTTCACACACTCCTGCACTGTATGCAAAGCTCCTAAATATACACTACACAGGCATTCATGCATGTTTGTGCCAAAAGAATTAATCACAGAAGGCGTATAGACAAACAAACCAACAAAAAGAAAAATAGTTTGAAACTTTTTATGGATTTGGAAACATTTTGAAACAACTGCTTCCCTCCCAGCAAGATTATCTGTAACCAAGAGGGAAAAAGTCTTCTTTTAGCACCTGCTACGGACTCTGCAGCATCCAGAACCAGGGCACGCCATTAGTAAACTGCTCAAGTCAGACTTTGAGGCAAATCTGTATGGAGAGAAAATCCACTTAATATCATTGCATGTGTGTGTTATGCATGATTTGTGAACTGTGTAAACCACTTGGTGTGTAACCTGGGCTAATTACAAACGTATGTTCAAACATACACAGAAATATCCACAGAAAACACAGAAATTAGGTGCAGAAAATGCACAAACTTCAAACTTATAAAAGTGCTCTACATGATATTAGTTCAGTAAAAACACCCAAAAAGACAACATCACAATGTTAATCAAACCCCCCCCCCCAAATCGAGTATTTTCATGCTCAAAATGTGCATGAATCATGTAACACACACAGACAAAACTCCATTAAGGGAGAGATGACTTCAGAAGTTTTGAGACAATGTCGAGAGCCTCGCAGCTTAGTGCACACATGGTGTGTTTACATGCTAGTGGAAAAGTTAGGTGATACCAATCTTTTCCAGTTATTCCAAAGTGGAAAAAATGCTTTCTATGACAGTAGTTTGCCTTTGAGGAATTATGGCATTGTGGATGGATAAATGGATAGAGGATCTTTTTAGAAACATGAACAATTCCTTTTTGGAAAGCACTATCCCTACTTTTGAATAACTAGTGAAGAAAATCTGACTAAATAAATGACCCAGCTTCTCACCAGCACCTAAATGCACCATGTGTGCACATTGCACAAAACAGTAAGGCTCCTGCAAGTGTTGCAAAACCCTTCCAGTATTGTCTATGTACGAGCCAATTAATACATAAGTATCATACTATTTGTTTGCATTGGAGCTTTTTTTAATGTTTTTTTTTTAAGTTGACAGTAAAAAATGGTGTACGTGTGAATTTATTGTGTGTATAAATTCTAGATATCTGTGTGCATTCGAGTTTAGTTTATGAATCAGACGTTTTGCACACAGTTGCAAATCCATTCCCCCCTGGAATTACACAAATCCTAAATACTGCAATAAAATGTGGTCATAGAAACACCTACTTTTATAAAAAAAAAAATGCAAATTACAATTGTTTGTTAAAATTTTAGAAATATCACTTTCATTTGGAACAAACTGTAATGAAAACACAGTTAATGATACTGAGTCTGTTTCATCTCCATAGAACTGTGAGAGATCCAGTGCCATCAGCTGGCACCGGATAGCCTCAATTTGGGGCAACTACAAAAACTCTGGGATAAAGAGCATAGAAGGTAGTATGGATTTCTTAAAATGCCCAGCTGTGATAGAATAGAGACCAAAGCACTTGGCCGAGAGGAAGAGATAATTAGGTTTGTTGGAGAGAAAAACAGGAGGCTTATTTGCCACAGAGACTAGAAAGCAACAGCAGCAGCTTGTGGCGTTGCTGCTGCAGGCTTGGAGTGTGGGAGACATCATGCCAGCCCCGCTGCCTGCAAGCCTCAGATTGCAAAGAGTGGATAAAGGCCTGTAATTTCACATTGGTCTCTGTGCACATTCCCAGTGTGATTTCTACACCACGGCATGGCAGGGGATGGAGTACCCTTTCCCTTTGAAGCCAGTCCCGCAAATTTAGTATCCAGCTTAGAAGCCTGTTGTGACGACAACATTTCAGAGAGATTGGCTGGAATAATTTATAACTCTTTTTTATCATCACTAATATAGTCGAATCTTTATTTTATTTTAGGACACAATCTATTATTTTTTCTAGAAGGTTAGCTTTATTTTAAATATATTAATGAACAAAAGGGCAAAATATTTTAATTTAAAGGTTAAATTCCTGGTGCTATGACTTATTAGGCATGTCAAACACAATGAGTACAGCACTCAAGAACAGCTTTTTTAATCAGTTTTTCCACATAACTAGTCATCATGGCTGCTTCTTCCTGCATAAAGACCATGAAGAATGGTTCAAAAACATCTTTAGAAATAGTTGCATCTGTAAAAAGCAGTAAAAATCCAAGATCTCATTTGTTAATTCAAGAAGGTAATAAAGCTCTCAGCACATTCACTTTCATCGCCATTAGCAGCACAAGATTTTAACATGACTATTTCAGTATGAGCAGCGTGAGAGCATGAAGAAGGCCGCACTCGGTCAGGTCTTCTGTTAGTTGTGGCCCACCAGTAAGTGTCGCTTAGCCGGTGCACAGGGAAAGCCGCTGAGGCGTGTTCTGGCCACTTACTGACACCGCCAACCATAATTAGCACCAGAGTTTCAGACATTATGCTTGAAGGACTGAGGAGAAGTGGCACACGGAAAACAGTGGAGGCGGGATATGGCTTAGTGCTGGAATGCTCCAACATTCAAGTGCTCCCATCTGACAATTTGAGACTGGAATGTAGCTGCACATGACCCCAAAAAACACCACCCACCCCCCTCGTCTCTATGTCTTCTCCTGCAGTATGGACAACAGAGGCTGCAGCTGGCCACTCCTTCACCCCTTTATTTATGCAGACTCAGATATAAAAGAGAAGCAGAATAAAAACAGACGGAGGGTGGGTTTGATTGGATTAAGCCTTTCTTAACTGTACTAGAATATGATGGAAAGAATGTGGGAACTCAAGGAGGTTTATGTCAACAGGCCTTGCTTGCTTAGCTGAGATCTTTGCAAGGTTTAAAGTGCTCCTCACTATAAGTCTCAAATCTGTGGAGTTGCAAAAGAAAAAAAGTGCATGCCTCAGTACAGCTGCTGACCAACTAAGGTGTTAAACTGAGCTCCTCTTTGAGTCTTGAAAAATCCAGGAAAAGGGCTTGGTAACCAACAGCAACTTAGAACAAGTCATGGGGGAAATAAATACCATGTGAGTGGTACGGTTCAGTTCAAAAACACAGGTTGTGGTGAACTGGGTATGCATCACAGAATGAAATGCAAAGCCGAGCACCAGCTAACTCTCTACTGTTATGATCAAGTAAAGCAAAGATGTCAACAAAAGTTGTTTTATTCCACCAATATTTTATTATTATGAATTCTAAGCTGCCAGATTATGATAAAAAAATTGGGAAAAGTGATAATATTGGACTATTTTGCTTTGATTTCCTGAGTTTAGTTTACACACTCACATGCGATTTCCCAAAAGTCCTACAGGATGGAGTTACAGCAGAAAGAAAATGTGATGCATTGCATGTCTACTGTGACTCTTACAGGACTACAACTTCCTCTCTTAACCTTTGAGCCGCGCTTACTGAAATAAAGATGAAAAATAAAATGCACTAGCGTCGTATCCTTTTACTAAACTAAAAGCTTGCTGGCTGGAGCAACAGGATACTGGCAGCTCTTACAGCCTACGCCACGGGGCCAAGGTTGTACACCATCCAGCCCAGCTCTGAGTGTTAAGTACATCACCTTCCACGGATGGTTGGCACCTGTCCTTCCGTATCTGCAGACCTGGCTGGCACAGATCAACACTGCACCACGCTTCACTTCGCAGCCTATTACTCATTCCAAACAAATTAAATATGAGGGGGTGCAATGGGGCGAGATGGTATTTTTGTGGCACCCCCAGCAGCCAGCACAGGCCATGCTTGCAGTAGAGGTTCATTAGACAGCTCAATACAGCCTTGCAGAATGTGTGAAGAGGCACAACACTCCATTGTTCACCAGTGGCTCCTATGGGAATGGACTGAGGGCACTTGAGGAGACGTGTAACAATCCTCTGCCGTAATATCTACTGGCACATGACAGCTAGAGCTCTGTCAAGAAGCTTCTGTTATAAATATAAAAATGGATTTCTACAAGCTATAATCACAGAAAGAACTACTAACTTGTTTACCTTTCAGATTTTAGATGGCCCTGTTTCTGGTTTGGCTGAACTCCTGCTATCGGTCAGTATACTGTTTGTGTGCCGGTCTTATTGTAGCTAAAACCGAGGAGGCTTCGTGTAGCAGGAACCTTTGTGGCCGCAAAGCTGGTCAGCTTACAGTGGTTTGGACTTTCTCTATGTTCTTCGTTTACCCCTCTCTCTCTCTGGACTCAGTCCATGATCGGTTACGGCGAGGACTATTTTGTGAGGTTAAGAGCGGCATTTTAATGAAGTGCCGGACCTCATCAGCGCATTTCAACCGCCAGTAGGGATGTAACGAGCAGTCCTCACTTCAAATACCCAACAGGCTTTGTGACTGAGCACTGAGTAAGAATGACATGCATCTACTATGCTTTTACATCAGCTGCTTTATTCTATTCAAATCCAATAGAAGTCTACTGAGGAAACTCTAGCATGTTAGAAACTCAAACAGAACACAAACTGCTGCTACAATGAGCTGATCCACCGATATGTTACTGCACCTGCTGAATAAAATAAAGAAAATCTGACTGTGATGAAGACACGTTGATTTATTGCTATTCAAACTATAAGAGCACTGAGGAATGATCGATCATTTTTGTGTCAGAAATTAAAAAGACAATCATCTTGATATTGGACTGTTACATGTTACCATCATCTGGACTTGATGCTTTACGGTCACCACAAAGGGGAGTCCAGTTACCAGGATGTTTGCCAACTCCCATGGAAAAACAAAACTGAACACTTTACTACAAATGTGGTACATAGTGTGTGGTTCCATGAGATTTGATGTTAATTGAGCACAAATATTTGAAACATGCAGCACTAAAGACCCTGCCAAAGCCTCTGTGTGGAATCCTCTAAAGAATATAAACAACAATGAGGTCCAGTAAAGCCTCTGTACAAAAGTACTTATATCATAAGTCTATGGCATATTCAACAGGATAGTTTGGGGGATTTGGTTTGATTGGGCTGATAATTCTAAACAATAGTAAACAATGGAGAAACACCAAATTTATGCAGTCTTAAGGTTGTAAAACCTCATTGGGTTTTCACAAGAATTTGTCCGGTATGATGAGCAGGACAGGAAGTGAGCTGCCCAGCACGCTGCTCTACAAGATATTCTCCATCAATTTCTCTCTTTAGTTCACTGGATGGTCTATTTTCTTTTACACTGCAAACAAACTACACCGTGGTGAGCAAAGACCGACGGTTTCCAACCAGATGAACACTCATTTCTTTGATCCACAACAGAATGCAAATGGGAATGTACACAACTCTATACTGTACAATCAGCAGATATGAGCTAAAGCTTGTTTGAAGTGGACCCAAATGCACTAATATGAATATAAATACCCCCTAACACATTTATATGTAAACTTAAAGTCATCAAACAGAAAGTTCATCCACAAATCAACAGTCACTGTCCAGCTATATCATCAGATAAAGTTTGATGTTCAGTGAAGAGCAAATAGCAACTTTAATCTAAAAGCTGACCTGAAGACATGCTTTCCATCAGTTTGGTGGGAGATTATGGTTTTCCAAGTTTGCTGGAACAGTCCTGGAACCATCAGCACAAGAAAATGTTGTGTAATACAGTGATCTGTGCACTCAGTTAGCAGTCTGCTAAAGCGGCCCCTCACCCCAAAATCATGTAAAACATCACATCATTACCAATTCTAATACAAATACTGCAGAAAATCTCAAAGGCATTGAACATACTGTTTGCCAACACCAAACATGATGGAGTAGGAGTTTTTTTTAAAGAATAGTCAGATACTCAGATGGTACTTATATTTGAAAAGTCCATCCCTAGTCCTGAGCCAATTAAAGTTACTTTATCTAATAGCTAAACAAATGGTCAAAAGCCGGTGAGGATACTAAATACACGTTCTTAGTACTGCCATATGACACTGTGGGATAGTCAACCAGGCCTGAAACGCCCTTACTTAAGAGCTGTCAGAGAGAATCATTAATCCCAAAAGGCAGCATGAGACAGATGGTACAATAATGGAGGATCAATGCTCTCTGCACCATCCTGACTGCTTCCAGTGGTTTGTCCAGTAGCAGGAAGTGGGCTAATCCCTCAGAAGAAAGTTCCAGACTAAACAAGCAAGATGAGCTTGAGACATCAGACCCCCGGCCCCCCAATGTGGATGGTACTGGAGAGGGTTTAAGAAAAAGAAAAGGAGGAGATAGATAGGTTTTTTTTTTCCTTGCATTTCTGCTTGAGGAAATCTTTGTGAGGATTTCGACCTTCCCCCTCAGGGCCCCTCTAAGAGGTCCCCAGCTGCAGGACAAAGGGGGTAGAGCGTTTATTTGCTACATGAAACTGTCATGTCCCAGTTCTTTCAAAAGGGGCTCCAAAACCCAGCTGCAAATAGACTGAAAGTTCAGGCTGACAGAAGTTTAATTGCATGTGCGATACAGAAAGAGTAGGCAAAAGGAAAACGGATTCTTCACTGTGCAGTCTAATTCACTGACATTATGCTTCATTCAATGCATCTTTTATTGCTCTCATATATACACTGAAAAATATAGTTTACTTTTATAACAAATTGACTCTGTAATGTTAATAATGCACTTCTGCGCAGTCTGGTTGCAATAAAAACGGTCAAACCCATCCTCTGTGTTTTCTGTTGTAAAGGTGCTTCAAAATGGGACGTTTCAGTTCAAAGTGGCATCAATCCCCAGCTTTAAAGATCACAAAGGTTATTATGCTGCCCAAAGAGTTGCCACAAGTGCAACTAGATCCACAATCCACCCTGCAAAACCAGTTACAGTCTGGAAACATACAGACATTCCCCTGAAAATGTGCAAAAACAAGTGCATGAAGACTGCTTGCCAGCCAGCATGGGCTGACATGAAAGCAGACCAAGGCAATCAGAAGAGGACGCCTTTCCTTTTCAGTGACCCCTCATTCACTCCTATAAAAATCAGGAAGCAGGAGAAGCTTTTTAACATCCTAAAGTTCAACCATAATGTTGCTTAACAGCCACATTGAGGACAGGAAGTTATCATCTAAATACTGTCGCTGCCATAATTAAGGTCTCATGTGGATGGACATTATTCCACCTCCTAGCTTTCTGGTCATCCTCACAACGTGATGAGCATCCCATCCTTTCCCCTGGGTAAGTGGTTTTCTTAACTACTCGATCCAAACCATGGTTGTTGCCGGCTTCCTGCAAAGATCAGGAGGTGTTTATTGGACACAGTCAGGGGAAAAACAAATCCCACTCCCTTATAAACAGGGCTGCTGTGTCCGTAGCCTGCAGACAAAAACAAAATAAATAAGCCAAGTGATGTTCCTCTGTCTGGTTCTGTGTGAATGCCTTCACTGGTGAGCTGAAGCGGGTGTGGGCTAAAATCATATCTATAGAGGATTTACTACAGGTACATCTCAGGAAATTAGAATATTATGAAAAAGCCACGCCGCATAGATGCAGTACTTCATGCAAAAGGAGGCCCAACCAAGTATTGAGTGCATGGAAAAGAACATACTTTTCAGAAGC
>JBAMIG010000012.1:21020455-21033428 GCA_037177335.1 Kiunga ballochi | reverse complement strand
ATCCAGAATGTATGACATTTCATGTTTTTTAATTGCATTACAGGAAATAAATAACTTTTTCACAATATTCTAATTTTATGAGACAGTCCTGTATTTATTTTCTTTTCCACTGCCAAGGATACTTTTTTTTTTTTTTAGAAAACAGTCTAGTACTTCATTATTGAGCATAGAGGTGAAGAAGCTAACAAAACATCCCACCAGGCACAAAGCTGGTCCTCAAAAAAAACAAGAAAAAGGGATTTTAAAGATAATGCTGAGTTGCTGCTTAGGACAGCCAAAAGGACAAAAGGCTGACTGCTGTTAAGTCTAACGGCACTGCTGGCAAAAAAGCTCTTATCTAATGACTTTTATCTTGTTTTATTTTCTATTTGAAAAATGACGAGTCAGGAATGCAGTGATTACAATTTCATCTATCTTTGGTTTTTTTTTTTGTTTTTTGTTTTTTTTTGGCTTAAAGGCAATTTTCTCTTAATTTGGAGAAATAAAACACTATCTAAACATCTCACTACATCAGATGGAAAGTTTGGATTTTTCTACCTGGTATCATTTGTTGTTAATTACAAGAGTATTAAATAGCACATTTTTTTCTGCTAACATAAGTTTTAAATACATCACAAATCTGTGATAGTCCCTGACATGTGTTGTCTATTTTGACTCGTTTTCCACTGGTTTTATTAATATATATTGATAGAAGAATTCAGCTTACTGTCATCCTCAGTAAAAAATCAGCCTTTTTATTTGTTAGTAACAATATTCAGAAATCAACAATCAGGTACCAGCCAGGTGTACTGATGTGCAGCCACAGAGGAAGAAGCTTTAGAACCTGAAACTTGATTGGACCAAAATGATAAAGGCGTAATATACCTATTGACTAATCCAATCTTGAAAATAGCCACACATACACTGGAAACGGGTTAATTTAGGTATTGTTTGTACTCATGTGATCTGCCTCTTAAATAAAGCAACTATGGCACAGAAAGACGTGAGACTCAGCCAAGCTTGGTTGTGTCTGTGACAAATATAATCTTAAGTGCTAGAAAATACTTCACTTTTTCTTGAACAAACGTCAAGAAACGTGGCTTACAATCATATTGTAGGAATAATAAGGGGTCAACTTAAATCATGCTAGCTTCAATCTTTTTAGAGGTTAGGATCCTTTTCTGAAAGGTTTTTCAATTTTATAGAAAATTTGGGGTATTTGTAGCCTAGTAGGCATCTTTCGACCAAGCTAGTTCCCGTGCTGGTTTGTAGCCACAGCTAGTCTAAGCACCGATTGGTTTTTGACCGCCTTAAGCACCGGCTCCTGCTTCACAGTAAAGATATGGACTCTAAGAAACAAGCAGAATTGGTCTGAGAAGAAGTCTCCATGCTTCCTGGATTTATGCTCATCTGCAGAGATTCAAAGTCAATGAAATGGGGCAAATCGGACTAAACCTGTGTTCAAACAGCTGCTGCGAGAGACGGCTGCAGCTACGAACAGAACATCTACAAGCTGATCAACAAATGAAAAAAACTTAAAATATTTCAAAGATCTGAGGAAGAAGATGGGACAAGTGACCCAAAAGTTACCTGCATTTTTCCAATCCTATTTCTGATCCTGGTGACCAACCAATGAATTAAACAACTGGCGCCCTGTACTCCGTCACAGTTCAGTGGATCCTTCTGCCCATGGTGGACGATAGTGTGGTGAAAACTCATAACTCCAACACCACAAAGTCTGGTCAGATTTGTCGTTATGGTGTTACTCACATACGACCGGGGTTCTGGCTATAGCACTGAATCAGCCCCTGTTTTGTTTAGGTGGAAATTATATAAATTTACTGATATTGTAAATGCAGAACCAAATCTTTAACGATGAAGTACAGAAGTCTCCTATGAACAATATACCATGATAAAGTCAAAGTCAGACGTGGTTTGTTGACAAATACACTCAGCAAAGATGCGATAAAACACCAAAAAGGAGCAAGAACCATACAAGATTTGTTGTAAAGGGTCTTAATATCAGCAGCATTACCCATCCATAAATGTATAGCAGGGTTGGTGAATCTTGGCGCTCATCCTAAAAGTTTTCAAAGTCTCCCTGTTCCAACACACCCAGTTATGCAGATCTCGATAAGCTGTTGGATTCATTGGATTTGAATCAGGTGTGCTGGAGCAGGCATGCATGGAAAACACTTTAGCTGTGTTCTGAAATTAAGATTTTGAGCCGTTTCCTAGAAAAAGTCAATCAAGCAAAAAAAGTCAATCAAGTGCATTTTCATTTATATTTTCCAAACAATAATAGGTTCATAAACTAGTTTAAATGACTATTTGAATTTGCTGAGGACTTAAATGCTCTTGTACTATTTATACTGCGGTAACTTTTATCAGAGAACACAGTGGGGGAAATTAAAAAGACTTGTTTTGCTCTTTGTCCCCTTTGCAATTTGCAGTTTTAAGGAGTGTTACTGCTTAGTGTTAATTTACACATGCAAGCCTCCCATAACCAGGCTCCGTAATGCTTCTGTTACTCATCTGATCACCATTAACGCGCTTGTAAGTCATGCAGTAAAAATGTCGTGCAGGTATGTTAAACCCATGGGGATAATTAAATCAGTGCTTTGAAGAACACCTCCAGCCCAACTATAAAGTCGTGGACTGTTTTCAATTTCTTTTCTTTTTTAGTTTAATAGGGTCAGCATTCAGCCTTTCTTAGTTATCTTTCTGGACACTGAAAAAAGGGTGAGGTCACATTCCTCAAAAAGCTTTATTTCAAACACATGGGCCAGAGTTTAGTCTCTGGCTTTCACAGTCGAGCTCAGCTGTGTTTCGACTACCATAGCCATTTTCAATTACATAAGTAGACTTCCATGCTTTCCAGAATTTAAGCTTGGGGCACCTGTCTGTTCTTTTACACTGAGACACGTAGAGGATGAGCTGTAAAGGGAATACAGGCAGTTTTTGCATACCCTTGTTAGTGCTTTTAACATTACGGTTTAATGTATTGTGATCAAATATCATCGAGGTGCATCATTACAGGCATTAGGTTCATTAACAGCACTGCTGATTTAAAGTAAGTTTCGACCAGACCAGAGGAATATGAATACCCAACATTACAGAAAGCTTTGTTGCTGCCTCCCCATTTAAAAGTCCCTCTCCTCCTTGTTCGCCTCCTTCATCTGAACTAGAGTGAAGTGAAGAACCTCAACCTTGAGTAACAATTCCTGTCCTTCTATGTCAGCCCCTGTACTACCAAGCTTCTGCATTAAACTTGATTATTAATGTGGAAAGGTAGATAATAGAATATTCAGAACATAACTGACACATCAGCCCTACATCTCGGGGATAAGATGCATTTGCCGCCCTTAAATTATACTTTCATATACTTTTTTTTTAAATATGCTGCAGTGTCATGAAACTTTTCAGTGGTGGTACCTGCAATGATTGACACAATCTCACATGAACCACAGAAAACTTAGGGAGAATCAGTTCAGGGGATAATGTAAAATTTTTCTCTTCTCTTATATAGCATGCAGCTGAAGTTTTCCAATGATATCTGATTTAAAAAAAAGCCAGTTTACTTTGATAAAGGCGAGGGATAATGCATGTCAGTGGAGAAGGAGGAAGAAGATGCAAAGGCTAAGCAGCATCCAGATCATCATTTTTCACCTGCTACTTTATGGTTTGTTTCAAAATTCAAAACGTCTCAAAATCTTTTATCAACTTCTTTTTTTTTTTGCATCTTTATGTGAAGATATTTCTTCTTCAACCTTGGTTGTTGTCATTCTTCTGGTTTTGTACCAGCTGCATGGTAGAAAATCATTCTTAAAAAATACCCATAGCTTGTGAATCTCCAGACATTTGTACAAGCCTCACATTTATTTGGGTGATTTACATCCTCCACAGGTTGTGTTGTAGAGACATCAGTAAGGGTTAGTAACTTTTAAAATACTGAGATACATGATGAAAAATGACAAAAATCAGGAAAACAAGCAGCGGTGATCAGAGGATTTCCATGCAGCGCTTCTACTGACTGTATGGCTCCATTATGAGGTGTTGTTGGAGGGATATGGGAACAGCGTGGTATACAGAACTAGACAAAGGGGACACTTTCACAACCAGATAATTAGGGAGTTTATGGGAGGCAAGAAGGTTGTCGATGCCACAGCAAGGGAAGAAGACAGGAGACAGAAGAAGGGAGGGGGTAAACTAAGGCTCATTGTTAGGCAGGTGATTTACGAGGGCACAAAGGCTCCACGTCCTGCCAGTGTAAGGATAGATCTTCTGTCGCTATAGCACCCTCAACCCTTTTGTATCCATTGTGCCTAGACAGTACCGGGGGTCTGTGAGTTGTGCAGATTAAAGTGGGTGGAGCAAAGCTGGAGCGATTGTTGGGTTAGTACTGTGGTGCGAATGCAGGGCAAGGGTCTGTACATCTTCAGCACAGACAGCAGCACAGATCAAAGGCTGCACTGTTCCCTCTCTATAAAGCTCATTGCCTTTGAAAATTTCCCACAACATTCGCACAAAGGCAGGATATGCCTCTGCAATACCACCGGCCTGCTGAATATACCATCTGAATATCAAACGCCAACATTTTGTGTCATCCACCACGCAAGAAATTATCCCCAATTCTTTTTTTCATCAAACTGTGTATATTTCAAGATGGGATCTATGCATGTGCTGGGCACCCAAGAGCAAAAAGATTAGCTGTTTGTTGTATATGAAATGAGGTCACGGTCTCCCTTAGCTAAAGACAGACATGGTTAACTGAGTGCTGTCTGTCTGTCTCCATACATAGAACTGTCACCATTCACCACTTGACCTTTCAAAGCCTTGGTGATAATACTCCCCCAGGCTAAAATCAATTATCACAGGCAAACATGATATAAAATAAAGAAAGGGTAAGCTCTTACATGTGAGTGATCACATATTGGAGCTGTCAATAGATGTGGATTCTAAGTCTCCTTGGTACGTGTCATTGAATCTGTATCATTAATTTTAGTAGACAAGCTGATGGAAAGCTCTTCAACAGTATTGTTTGGATTTCTTCCCACACAATGCCAATTATCCATCCATCTTCTACATCGCTTTATCCAATTCAGGGATGTGGGGAATCTATCCCAGAAACTAGAAAGCGAGATGCATGGGGTACACCCTGGACAGGTTGCAAATCCATAACAGGGCCAACACAGAGTAACAGAAACCCCAAAACATTTAGGCTCATGCTTAGAGAGAATTAAGTGACCAGTTTTTGGACTGTAAGAGGAAGCCCAGAAAGAACTCTGGAAGAATATACAAACTCAGAAAAGCCCGTGCATGAAGCAAAAAGCATGCAGTGAAGGCTTGGACCAGTGACCTTCTAGCTGTCAGGCTCTTCCAAAATAGTACAATGTTAACAGTTTAAAACACATTAAACCACAATTATCCTCAAAATACAAAAATCTTTATTTAAAATAACTAAGAATTGTTTTTTTAAACACATACAAAATAAATATATGAATAAAAACAATGCAACCTATAAATGAACTATGCCAAAGTACAGACATGTTTAAACATAACCATCTAAACAAGCTGAAGATAATTTGGCTTATATTAATTACATGCTCAGCTGACTGTGTTAATGAGCTGATAATTATCATAAAGTCAGATAAAAGTACTTGTTGCCCAATGTTACTCTGGCCCAGTCGGTTTAGAGGTGCGTAGCCTATAGCGGAGTTCTATCTAGATCAGCAGCTTATCGTGCTCATTAGTTGTCTACTTTCATCTAATTTCATTAATCAGATTTGGTTTTTTCTATGACCTCAACTTCAAATAATGGCAAAAGTCATTGAGTTTGGCCTTGAGGTTGTGTATCTAAGCGTTCGGTTACTGATCCCATCTCTGTTTTAATCCATCATCCATCCTGTGTGCAAGTGTGTAAGGGGGAAACAGAGAGAAAAAGACTATGATAAAGAGAACAACTTGAAGCATTATTTTACCTTATAAAGCCTCATTATATAAATGTAGTGGGTCTTATGGCATGCACACACACACTAAGGTGCTCACCACTCTCTGCCACCCCCCTACCATACAAATTGGCTTGTATTCAGGCATTCAATTCCTGGTAACAACATGACATTTCAAAGGAATGCAAAATAAGGGATCATTACATGAGTGCTTCTCTGTTACTGCAAACTGACACCCTAGTTAACAAAAAGCCAGGGCAGAATGATGCCTGTGAGTATGATCTGTGACTTATAGTGCTGGAATAATGTTAATGCACTGTAATGATCAGCGCCATAGTTGGGAGGAGAGATGATGCTATAGTCTTCTGCCTATTGTTTACAAGCCTCTGTAAAAGTTTGTGTTTTCCACTTTATTAGTGGCAAATGCATATTCTCCATTGAAGTAAATATTTTAATCAAGTATCTTTATTGCACATGCATAGTAAAACCTCACCCAGTAAGTCAATTTCATGGCAGATTGTTTGATTGTTATGATGGTTAACAATGTGAAATAGTACTGTTTCATAACAAAGACTCGGAAATAGTATCATCACTGTGATTTTCTGACTTATTTCTCTTTTAAAATACAGATATGAAGCTTACGTCTTCCTAAATGAAGACACTCAAGTCAGGCTGGGCTGTTTACATAGCTGCAGCTGAACAGAAGCTGTAAAAGAAGTGGAAACAAATGGAAACTCTATGTACTGTTGCGTAAGTACACATTTAGCTGTCTGTGTAAGCAGCAAAGGTTTAGTATGGTGGATCAAAAACAATTTAAGTGGTTAACGCTTGTAACATGTTTTACTGCAAACAGCGCCACATGCTAGTTTGCTAGCAATAAACCAATAAATCAAACAAATCAATCCACACACTTAACTTTTCCCAGTTCAAGTATACTGTTGATTTTTCCTTTAATCTAAACCAAAGCTGCTAGTAAGCCCTTTAAAAATGAACTACAGCACAAAATCTGACCACAGTTAGATGCAACTGACCAATATTTCACCTTCACTCCACCTGGTGAACTTAGATTTATTAGCCTTAATCAGAATGAAGAAGACAGACCTGTTTGTGAAATGTGTACAAGCAAATGGGTTCTTTAGAGAAATGTGTTGACAACCAATAGTGAAACAGTAAAGAGTGCAATTTGAGAATACCATGGTACCAACACCTGAGAGTAATAACAGGAGGTACATTTTGAAGGGCTCTATCTCTGTGCTACATCTTACATTCCCTGCTCAAATTAAGACAGCTCAAATATTAGCCATAATCAAGGCTTTAATGCTACCCAGGTATTGGGGGAGCTGAACTAAATGAACAGAACCATTGGGAAAACTCAAAACCACTGGACAAAATTAGATGAAAAGGCATGACAAGAGGTGGCAAAGAAAAGAGGGAAAAGGACCTAATGAGAGGTAAAATCTCCTCAGTTCACTTTTAAAGATGCATCACATCAATGCACAATACTGTTGATCATCCAGGACAGTGGAAACAAGTGTCCCAAAGCACAGGGAAGATGAGCAAAGGTTACAGATTTCTATCAATGATGAAATTTAACAACCACGAGCTAGCTCGGATGGAAGGATGGAGCAGGATAAATGACATTCACTGTTATCAGGGGAAGAACGCACATGAGATCACAATATGGTAGTCAAAAACTTATGAGGTTGGCCAGCATGCTGGCATCATTTACCTGCATCACCATTTGCTGCCATGCTAGTGGCTGGCTGGTGGGGGGGTTAGGTGGCAGATTGGCGCGCTCGAGCTGCAGGGTGACGTTGCGACGCTCCTCCTCAAGGGCTCGGGTCAGTTGCTCAAAACGTGCTTCCTGCTCTTTCACTGAGGCCAGGATGCTGGCAGCTGAGCGCACATCATAGTCCTCCATGTCCAGTGATGTTTGAAGTTATATGGAGCTTCCACGTCAGGAAGGGTGGGAAGACAAGGGGGAAGGGAGGGGCACCAGGTCAATTAAGATACCCAAATCCAACAGGCTGGATGAGTGGCATTAACAGGTGGACAAATGCCTCAAGTTTAACACCAAATACATGGCTTACTTACTGACCAAGATGCGACATAGATGATTTAACACACAATCCTGATTTAAGCAATATGAATAAATGAAAGCATGATAAAAGGCAAATGGAGTTGTGAACTGGATCAGTACGGCAGTAGGGTGATAGTTTAGAGTATACTTATGGCTGGCTGTGGTCAGTAGTGTGAAAACCCTTAAGGGACAATTAAATCCTTCCCTTGATGAGTGATTACACAGGGAAGATTGTCAAGCCCAGCATAACAAACACACTGATGATGATTCTCAGCTGGGTGTCAATTAAGTGTTTGCTTTCAGACATATGAGCTTTTATTTAGACTGTAACAGTTCTTACACAGGTTGCTAAAACACCAGCATTGCCAGATGAAAACAGAATTCACCAAACCACCTCCAAAAACAACAATGGGAATGAAAGAGCCCAGTGCAGACTCACTCACTCAAAAATTCTTGTTTTTGGGCCGAGTAAAGGTGGAAAGGAATGATATTACCCCTCCAAATGAACAATCACAGCCAGCATGGAGGAGCGGTGCCTTCGTTGGATAAAGTCATGCACACAACCATAATGCATTCTGACATACAAGCACTGTTGCAGGCACAGTTCCAACACATGCAAGATTCCCATAGTCACTCATACACACACTAGTGTCTTTTATAAATCCACAATGCAAAATCAGCCCAACACACACCCCAACATCCATAACCGACAATGGCAGAATGTCAAGGGGTTGACGGCACATTGACAAATGATGGTGGAAGCACAAATCTGCAATGATACAGACCAAGTAGACAAGCAGGCTGAGAAGTGTTAGAAAACAGTCATCCCCGACTCTAACAGGAGTAAAGGGGTGAAGTAAGAAGAATGTAGAGCTGGGAGAGGAAGGGGAAAGAGAAACAAGGAGAAGACAAGAGAGAAAATACAAAAGATTAAAAGAAGAATAAGCAGCACAAGGCTCTTCTGAACAATAAAAGTTTCTTTTTAAGCTTTCTATAAGGTCCGCCCTCATGTTCCATGTTTTCACAGATCCGGTACATTATGTGTCAATGTGTAGGAACCTCACAGAAACAAAGTGTGACACGGCATTTGGCTCAGCGGGGACAATCCACACAGGTTCAACAATTAGAGTTTGAAACAGATCGGATTATGGAAACCATATGTGCCTAAATGTGTAAGTGAAAAAGAAGTACTCAGTCTTTACTATGGGACCCGGTGAGCGTGAAGCTCTTTTTCCTTTTGAAGCACACAATCCCCCTTTGATGTTTGTTGCACGCTGATCATTTATTTATCTCGTCTGACTCTTCCACTGCAAGCGGTATGTATCAGGGAGGCTGTGTTTTGAAATTTAACTCCTCATCAATGCAAAGGAAAGGAAAAGGACTCCTTTTGTTTCATTTTCTTCACACTTCTATGGTTCTCTTGTTCTCATGAAAACATTTCTGGCGGGTGTGCACATTGAGTCAGCAGCTGGTAATGGCTCAGAATGGAGGCAGTGCATGGAAATGACTACGTGCAAAAAATAGCATCCCTGTGTCTATTTTATCCACTACTTGAGATAAGTGACAGCAATATCGTTCCATAAGCCATGTTGATTGGTCATACTTGAAGACAGGCCCTAATGATTCACACCCCCTTGAGTGTTGGTAGGACGGCATTGCCATAGCTTCCTGAGTCATAAGGGGAATAATATGGCAAGTATGTCAGCTACGCCCCACAGCTTATCATTAAACACCACCTTCTGGCCCTTCCTAAAATAACCCAGAATGCACAGGGAGGGGTATCTAAAGAATTCCCCTTTGCCACCATGACAGCTCCACTTTTTTTTCTTCTTCTAACAGCTTTGGTTCAGCAGATGTTTGCTAATATCCTGGGTCAGAGGGGATAAAAACATAGCTAAGGTCTACACATTTAACCCCATCTTCAATTACACACGAGCCAGTCACTCCCAACTTTCTGTGGCAGAAAACATATCAGAGTACAACTCCAAGGGCAGAAGTGTCATTTCTGGACACCACAACAGGATATTTATGAATAGGATTGAAGAATAATTAATCAAAGAGATGAGCTAAGAAAAGGAAAATTTAATTAATTCCACAAAGATGCGCTGGTTTGATTTGAGAACTCTTAAGGCGTAAACATCCTTAATTAAAAGGAAAAACAGGCTCAAATTCTATGTGGTTGCTTCATTTGTGTTGCTGCAAGACTTTTCTTCAGCTTTAAACAAACTTCAGCACAAACTCTGAGCTTGTACAAGCCCAGTAAAGACTATATAAAAAGCAGCTATATTCTGAATGCTTATTTAAAAAACAGAAATCTAAATCTAAAGCCACTTATTCATCAGGTCTGATGGATGCTCTTAAAACAAATCTCCCAATGCTACTGAACTGGCCTGTATTAAAGCTGATGTTGTTCTTCGAGCTGGAGGTTTAGTTATGTGACCATATGCTGCAACAGCATCTTATTTCTCATTTTGTTCAAGTATTTTGTCTGCTTAGAATATGTTGTGCCTTGAGGTGCATGCACCTTTAATTCAATGCAACTGCAATGCAAAGCAAGTAAATTCCCACTCACGTTTCCTATACGTTGGTGAAAAGCAGCAGATTTTAGGACTGTTCTTATGAGAGATTTCTTGACGGACATCTAACAGGATTTGTGGCTACTGATGTCATATTCCTCTCCCCACCATTACAAACCACTAATGACAAAAGTTTCCAAATAAATCTGAACCACTCCGACTGGGAAGTTAAGTACTTTTCCAACCCTGTGCTTCTTACTCATTTTGATGCTACTATGATATTTATTTTGTTTATTATTTTCATTCTTGAAATTTTGTTTCCCTAGGAAACGTTTTTCTTTCTGTCCTGGTGCCTCTTTTTTCAGAAATATATAGCTTTACATCACATGCTAGCAAATGGATATCAACACATTGTCCGTTCTGAATTGACTTGATGATTTAGCAAAAAAAAAAAACAAGAGGATATTATTGGTGAAAGAAAGAAAAAGAGCAGGAAAGGGACAGAACTTCTACTACCATGATCACCACCATTGTGTAAGAGGTGGAAAATAATGGTATGAAACATATATTTTGACATTAAGTCTCAGTGCTATCTCATTCAACTTTTTATTCTTGAGTTATTGAATAAAATGTGAATATGACGTTACTTTTAAATACACAGTCATGTGTTGGTAAGAACCCATGCCTCATAGCAAGTATGTAAATAATTAATAATGTAAATAATTTACTTTCTTATTTTTAACAGTCCAGAGACAACCAGCATTGGTGGCTACAAGGATGCTGCTCAGAACAGATTAGCATATCATCAAGGCCGTCTGGGTAGGAAGTCATGAGGGGGATGGGGAAACAGATTGGGAGGTAAAGGATAAGGATAATTGAGTAAGACCACTGGCGCCTGATACCATAATAGAAACATTCACCTGATTATGGACTACATGGGTGGTGAGGTATTTTCCCCTCTTCATCATTAATTTCACCCTTTCTAGAAGCTGTTCAAATTAATTCCTTCCCTTAACCCATCTGACTCTCATCTGAGGTTGCAGCTCTCAGTGGCACGATCGGGCACTTAAAAACCCCTGCTCCTCCTGTATGCATGTATCTGTGTGGGTGTATCTAAAGTGTCAGTAGTCTTACTGGGACAGTTTCAGTTATAACAGGTTTTAATATGATGTATGGGAAAATCTTTAAAAGAAAAAGGTCATCAATATCATTATAAATTATAGATACTTATGGGGCAAATAAAGTATCACTAGCTGTTTTTCCATGCAGCTGCTTTTGATCTGATTAGTCGTCCAATCAGAGTAACAATACGTCAAGTAAACATGTCACCTGAACCAATCAGCCTCAATCAGAAAGAATAAGATCCAAGACCCATCTATCCATGTGAACACATGAGTTTGAATCATTGATCAGATTGATTTTCATCAACTAAGAGCACTATTTTTCCATGTAAATATGCAACTGCTTAGGTAACCAATGTCACAAATCTAAGCACTGCATATTTACTCACTCACTGAACAAATGAAAAAAAGTTGAATTAATCAATAAAATCCTTTCCCCCTCCTTTCAACCAGTGTTACAAAGGCTGATCATTAAAAATAAATATAACTATTTGAAAATTAGCATAAAAAAAAAACTTTTAGCAATTATAACAAATATCCACTGTTCTTGACAATAATCACAGGTATACAAATGGCTTTTTATAAAGATGCAGCAAAAAATCAGGGATTGTTATCAGGACTGAGTGTCCTTCCTGTGTGGGAGTTCTTTGGCTTTGAGAAACATTTAAGTTGATGCTAATACCCAGAAGGGTATTATCAAATGAAACCAGGATGAAGACATAAAGAGGTGTGTGGATCCATACAAAGCAAGAAGAAAACAAATTTAGATGCTATTTGTTGTCCAAATTCTTTCATTGTTTGTCTTTGAACCACCTCAGTGTATTAAAAGATGGAAAACATTAACAAACTCATAAATTTAAACACAAACTATTATACTTACACATGCAAATGTATGTGTATAGAGAAACAACTGTTAATTGAAAAGTTGTGGTAAAAGTAAAGCTATACAGCATTTTACACAGGAATTTTTACATGCCTGTTTTCCAATTAAAATATTAAGGCTGTTGAATTTTAGGTGTAGCATCAGGTTAACTCATCATCAGAAAACTTAAAGCACCAAAGTTGCATCATTACGACAAGCAGCGAGCCAAATCTCCAGAAAGAGAGCTTACCCTCTTATCACTTTAAGAGGGTAAGTGGAGGATGGTGGGTTTATGAAGAAAGCCCCTTTGAAAGACACCATATGGAGCTGATGCAGAAGTGCTCATATTCTGTGATGCAGAGTGGACTACAGAGAACACATGTGACACATCTAAATATCTGGAGGGGGAAATTAGCTTCTTTTACTAGTCATCTGGTGGGAATAGGAAGAAATTGTGGTGTGTGTGT
>JBAMIG010000012.1:21003681-21020355 GCA_037177335.1 Kiunga ballochi | reverse complement strand
AGAGTCAAAAGATAGGCTTACACTTGTGGTTGTGAGTGAGTCGTATATGCAAGTGGGAAAGGAGTTGTATGGGTTTGAAAATCTAGCCCTGAAAAATCTGTGGGAGCTGACCACGGTGTGTGGAGGAATGAGTGCAGGGTGAACTTAAAAATCAGGATGAGCATCACAGCACAGCTAACTGAGCTGTTATGGTTACTAAGAATCCATAAATAAAAAACCCACTGATTATATATTATTATTTATAGATCAAAAAATTTTGCACATTCATAGTCCATAGTGAAAGTTAAGGAATCTAATATGGTTGCCAAACTCTGATGCCACAATATAAAATTAAATGAGTGAATATACTGCCATCAAAAACAATATTTTTATCCTCACAATTATTTTTTTATCCTTTACAGTATGTAAATGTAAAACTTCTGGCACCTATAAGGCTAAAACAAAAGCTTTTATTAAGCAGAATTAAAACTAAGTAAATCTGAATAAAAGAGCGAGTTTTGAATCATAAAGCCAAAGACAGACATGAATCTCCGTCTGTGTTTTAATTTGCTCTCATCAACTCTGTCCTATTTCTCGTGGAAGGTTTTTAGGCAAAGTCCTTTGCAGCATGTGAGACCTCTAAATTGCAATTTAAATGTCCCTGGTTGTATCTGACTTCAGGTGACAGACTTCAAACGTTCAATTACACAGCTGAGTCTGCCTTTAGAAATACTGGACCAGAACAAGAGTCTCTTTCCGCTCTGCTCGAAAACACACTGAAATCTGAGAGTCGAAAGACGAAACCGCTTCACCTTAGGTGATTCGTCTGTGTGAAATACTGAAATTAGGGCACACTTTGTGACGGAAAAGCGCTTCTGAATGTACTTTTAAAAAATTATACAAAGTACTTCAGTGATTCTGTGCAGGTCTAAGAAAGAGATAACAGAGAACATCTTGGATTGGTAAGCCATAAAAAAGCTGCGAGGAAATGTAATTACTGCAGGGAGGAAGTGAACAAAGTGATTAAAGCAGCCAGGAAGCGCAGGCAGAGAACTAAATGTACCTTTGATGTGAATGCTGTCAGACCACACGAAGACTGAGGACAGGTGTAACTCTGTTGGGGTCACGCTGCTTGTTTAGTCCACAGGGGGAAATCTGTGGATTGAAAAGATGACAACAGACAAAACATTGTCAGCCAGTCTACAGTTAATCAGTATTATAAGACGTTTTTACTGTAAAACACATAATTAAACCACCTAATGTTTATAAAACATAATAAAAAACTTATGGTAATACCAAACCTTCCATTTATTTAATCACTGTAATCATTTGTTATATGCATGATGATGTGAATTTGCATTTCCATTTTTATTCTAAATGTTAAATGTACTTGCAACAATTAGAAAAACTATAGATATATGATGCCCAACAATATGAACCAGCTCACTGAAACAACTCAGACTGTCATGTAATGAAAGTTAAAGACAAGGATAAGTGATATAAATCTGTGGAAATAATTCAGTGCTAATCATCATGACTTCATGTCTGTGAGTGCATATTATAGAAATTAGACCAATGGAAGGTATTAACAATAGCCTGTAACGAAATCGTATAAATCATTTTGAAACTTTACAGAAAGTAAATTCCCCACAGTTCCTTCCTGAATGAAGTCTCATCATTTATGTCTCATTTGGACTAATTAGATTTTAGATGTGACCTCAATCAAAATGCAGAAGCAAAGATCATAAAGAGACACGTTCTGCTTTCACCGTTTCACCTCTTCACTCAATATCTTTCACGTTTACTTAACTCCATAAAAAGCAAAAAAATAATAATAATAACCAAGATATGGTACCCAAAGAAAACAAAAGCTGTTAATGTAATGTGTCCAATCCTGCTCAGTACACCCATCCATTCATTTTCTTACCCACACATTAACAGTTCAGGGTCACAGGTAGCTGGAGCCTATCCCAGCAGCATTTTAGGTATGCAGGGCAGGTCACCAGCCCATCACAGGTCACAGCATAGGCTTAAATTCATTCCTATGGAGAATTTAGAATGACCAATTAACCTAACATGCATGTTTTTGGATGTTGGGAGGAAGCCAGAGTCCCCAGAAACATGGGGAGAACATGCAAACAACACACAAAAAGGTCGCTGTTCGGACCTCCCCTAGGTGAAGACAAAGCAGTACCCTTCTTGTTGTGATGTCACAGTGCTGACAATGTGTAAGCAGCATGTTAAGCACATACTAAATGTATTTCCATAGGATTACTACCACAACTGATAAACAAATCTGTGTAATTAGCCTGATTAGTTGTGTTTAGAAAAACAAATAAAACACCCATACTTGCTATAGACAGATGTTGAAAAACAGAGTGATAAAATATAGACAGTACAGATCTGGATTAGGGGCTCTAGTCCACACGGGACCACAATCATTCAGGTTTTCCATGTATCCCATCACCATGTAACACACTTGACTCAAATAATCAGTAACTGTGCAGAGATTCAGTGTCTGTAGATGCCTATGTGAGTGATGCACGTGCAGTCATGGGGCAAAACAGCTTTGTTTTACAGCTGGACTAATGCAAAAACTCACAACTCTAGGGAAGTTTTCTAAACTTAAAATACCATCTTGCTGTGCTGGGTGATGCACAAATCGAAGTAAAGACAATCCACATCTTCGTTTTTACTCCATACCAGGTGGCAAAAAATAGATGGGTTTTAAGGCTCCGTGTCATCACCCGGGATAACTAGATGGAGGCCAAAATAAAAAATGCAAGACTTTGCAGTGCATATTTTATTTCAGGTAGATATGATTATATTTAAGTAGATCTATGACTATTAAGTCTTGTTGTAATATATGGATATAAACAAGACATAACTACAGCTGCTCAAATATTATAGCTAAACATATAATAAAGTCATATAAATGTGAGTGTTTAGGGCACATGTGTCAAACTCTGGTTTTGGGCTGTGTCCGAATGTGCACACTAATCCCTACATAGGGCCCTATATAGTGGACACGCCATTTTGCAGGGGTGTCCGAACGTACTTTCAGAGAAAAGTAGTGCCCTCAAAATTACCCACAATGCACCTTGAAAAGTAGTGAGCATTGATGGTCACTAGACGGGACAATATAGACCACAATGCATTGCGGGAGGCCGTTTACAATGGTGGATATAACACAAACATTAAAGTTAACAAAACACTATAGGTCATACATTTTAATTTTTTTTCATTGAGTACAGTACAAAGAAAGAATTAAATATAAAGTGAAGAAATAAAATCTTTTCTGACGATTTTGAATCGCATTTTCAACAAGGTCTTTAAGGTTGCCATAGTTACAGCTGGTCACGCAACGTCTGACAACGCAAAAGTAGTGAGCTTCGTGTCCATACCGCCAACAGAATGAGGGCACTAGGTAGAGAGCTATATAGTGCAGCCCTATGTAGTGAATGAGGGGTTAGGGCATAGGGTGCACATTCGGACACAGTCTTGGTGTTTACCTGGAAAAACACACCTGATGCAAATAAAATAGAGCCAACTGCTTCTTGTCAACCTTGTCAGTAATTTCAGTCAGCTGTGTCAGAGCATGGAGACAACAAAAACCTGCTGGATAACAGCCCTTGAGGACCTGAGTTTGACACCCCTGGTTTAGGGCAATTTTTTGACATTACACACGTTACATTACAGCACTTCTTGTCCACAGAGCGCAAAATTAATGGCATCAAAATATATGTATGTGTTTTATATAATATATACATATTTATATATATATATATATACTATGATAGCAACTATAACAGTGAAATTGCATCATAACATGTAGTAAAAAGTTTTGCTGGTGTTGCTACAGTAAGAAGACAAGTTTCATGCAAGAAACCTCACATAAAGAATAATCACTATCGATCACATCACTATCAATTCATAACTAAATATGAGAGGCAGAAAACTGTCCAGCCAATCCTGCTAACAAGGTTAGACTATATCAGTACTTTGAACAAACCTAACCTTGATAGATGCCTTGTAATTTTTGAGAAATATAAACATTACAAGCATAAAGAAAGATAAGAAAGATAAAGGCCACTGTCCAATGCTACAGTGGAGATTGGTTTGATGGCTCATGCTCGGATGAGTCACTCGGCCGTGCACACTAACCTGTCCTAAAGCTCTGCATCCTTTGATAGCTGAGGAAACAAAAGCCTGTTAACAGAAAAGCTCTGTGAGCTGGCTGCCCCCACTCGAATGTGCCAATCATGACATGAAAAACATTCATACTATAGTTTTGTTAAGATGTCTGGTCAAAAATACCCCATATTAACAGAAACATTATACTCCTGTGGAATATTAATTCACCATGAAATCCTAAATTGAGCTAATCAGCAGTTCATCTCACATTTTAAATGTTACACAAAGATTAAAATAAGATGGCTTCTTTGAAACAAAATATATTTTATATAATCTACTTGTTTTGGAAGAAGACCAAGAAATTTAATAATTTAAATAAAATTAAATGTATTTTTTTTCCTAGTTTTTTCCATACTTGTGTTGTCTGGAATAACATGGCACAGCAAAGAGTACACCTTCAGGTTTATGAATTTAACTGCATGAGATCATGCCTGAAATCCAAAATATAAACTGCTGCACTATACATGTTAAGCATCTACAGAAGCCACTCTGGCTTCTGGCAAAATATACATCTTTCAATAGAGAAGCTTGAAATGTTTTAGTATCTATGATCATACGGCACTACATGACTTAGGAGAAAAAAACATGATGAAAAGTCAAGTTTTCTTCCGTGTGTCTTAGTTTTATGTGGGATTAAGATATCTGCCTTTTACTAGGGATTCGTGGGTGTGTTTGCTTTTAGGACAGACAGGCTGTGAGCACCTTGGATTTCAGATACAAACATGAAAGGTAAAGCTCAGCCAGGCTGCTTTCATTATCTGTCTCTCTGGATTCTGGAGGAGGCCTCACATTGCTCCTGAATGGAGATTAAAAAGATACAAAGTCACGGCTCGTAGTATCACCCCGATGGATACAGATTTAATTTTCAGTCATAGTGAAGTAATGCTTCTCTAAGTGGTTGGTCAGAAGCAAGCTGGTTTGGGAACGAGACGATTGATGGTCAGTGATGATAAATGAATAAATGATGCGCCTGCTGCCCTTTGCTAATGCTGCTTAACCTCCCACCTGATCCCGTGGAGCTGACTGGAGGTTAATGGCAGGAAATTGTGATTATTTGGGTGGCAGCTGGGAGCTCCTGTGGCTAAAAAGATTTTGGTAAATGGATGATTTTGATGCATTACGGACAGCTTGTTTTAATATTAGAGGTCTGAATGCTGCAAAGATCTGTGCAAGGAGGGCTGTGAACAACACGACAATGCTGCAGTCTCAGTAAATGAAGACATTAGAAAGACACTATCTTCCTCCATCAGCTGAGTTCACACTCTCAATTATCTTTATTTGTCTTGACTGTGCTGAACATGTTGACAGCCATCATTGATACATAACATTAGGCAAAACTCTCCTGGAATAATATTGGTTTATATCAGCATCTGGTACCTCACCTGCTACTTACCGTGTGTCATGCAGACAATTGCATATTTTATCAAGTATTGTCCCTCTTCAACCCCGTAGTCAGAAGAGGACCCCAGTGTAACTCTGTGATTAATAATGAATGTAGAGTGAGGCTTTGCCAGCAAGCTGATGGATCGGCTCAGTGAAGGACTGACTGTCTGGGGAATGCCACGCTGATCAAGGCCTCTCCTCAGCTGCCAGTGTATCTTTGCACTCATAAAGAAGGAACTGCTGTTATGTGTGTTCTGTTATTCATGGATGCAATAAGCAACACGGTTCATTCTTAATACATATGGAGGTTTCCATTATTTATGCTGTCCATGTGAGTTATTACCTATGTGAGTTATTATTTATCGCAAATTCAATTCAGTTTTTGCATGTCATTACAAATAAGTATTAGCATGACATTAGGTCAATTTGTCCTACTATACATGTTTGGAAAATGGTATTTCCAGGCTGTTGTTTTACTTAGCAGCATCCTTGTGAAATGTCTTGTATTAATATCTTGTGAAGATGTGTCAGCATGTGTACTCGTCTGTCCCTTCCTGGACATTGTGTAACATGTCTCTTAATTGTGTTGTTAAATCCCATATATTTTCTCCAGATGAAAGGAAATATTGTGCCATATGTGTCTAATTTACACTGTGTTGCTTGAAAATCTGCAACCACCTCTTTTTAAGTAAGTATCTGCAGTTAACAGTATGAAACATCTAATGAGATGGAAAAAAAACTGAAAAACTCCACAAAAGTTTGCAACTCTCCACAGAGAAGAGTACAAACCGCACTGAACCGTTGCTTTGCACTTATGATTATGCACTGGTTGTCTGCCTGACATTCATGAAGTAGCACAATAACGCCATGCTAGTTTAGCATTTTCTTAGCTGGATGTTATTCTAAAGCATTTCCCAGCTGTATTTGCTCAAGATGATTTCTGAACTTTTGTACTGGGTACGAATGTGAGCTGCAAAACTCAGAAAGCTGAAGGGATTCATCATTGTGTTTTCCATATCATGGATGAAAGCCTCATTCTGCACATTGCAATAGTATTAGCCTGAGGCGCAACTGTATACACACACATCTACAAACTTTATTTTGAGGAGACATATTTCTCAGCTACGAGAGCCAGTGGATGGATTTTTGTTTCGCCTCAGTGTTTATGACTCACAGTCCATGTCAACCATTCTCTCCGTTTTCATCCACACATATGAAAACCTGCAAATTATGTGCAACAGGTTTGGAACAGCATGTACCAAAAGAGAAGCCGCTGTCGGCTTTGTGTTCTGAGGTAACCGTATAGTTGAAAGCATTGTTGAGACACATTGTGTTGCTCTGCTCATGGAGCGTTCAAACATGACACGGCCATGGTTGTAAACAGACAGATCCGTATCAAGCTGAAAAGATACTGGCATACAGACACTTGTTTTTTCTACTACACCAGAACATCAGAACACAATGTTAACAATGAAGGCATGGATGAAATACAATGGCACAGAAAAAGCTAAATAAGCACAACGAGAAGTTTGAAGGGGAAGGAATTGATTTGCTTGTTTGTATGTTTTATTGAGCACACTATTTGGCTTTTTAAGACTGTTGATGAGGTTACTTTGAAAGTTGAATGTATTACAGATTCATTACAGGCGGGCATAAAGCCCCAAAAGAATCCATAAGCTGTCACCTCAGTCTATCACCTGATAATAACTAAGATATCAAAGTAAAAATGAGGGATCATCCAGTTTCATGCACCATTGTTTGAGGTCTACACTATATTGGTTGACCTTGTGACCGCAGTCAGGAGCAAATTATCTTGGAAAAACATACTGACACTTTTTATCCCAGCTTTCTTTTTTTAGGTACCCGCAAAGTAGAAGACAGACGGCAGTATTTCCTCAGATTAATATCACATCACAATGAATTTCAGCCACATTGAAATGAAAATAAAACACTTATAGTGTCCTTTCCAGGACTCCCAGCAGTATATTCTTTCATCGAGGTCTCAAATTTAAGACTTTAAGATAAACAACCCTGCAATCCTCCTGAATATAAAACATGATTGTTAATTTCCAGCATGATGTTTTTGCTAATTAGCTTTCCATTTGCAGGCTTGAATCTCTGTTGGATTATTTTTGCCCAGTTTGGAGTAAAACATTTCAGCCATTTCCTTCTGTAGGTTGGATGAAAAA
Organism: Kiunga ballochi; assembly: GCA_037177335.1. NCBI lineage: Eukaryota > Metazoa > Chordata > Actinopteri > Atheriniformes > Pseudomugilidae > Kiunga > Kiunga ballochi. The sequence continues at coordinate 21,012,610 of JBAMIG010000012.1, read as the reverse complement.
GTAATACATTTCTGCCTCTGAGCTGATGACCTGTTTGGTGTGGAGGGGTTAATAAGACCTCAGGTGTAATCAGAAATCTGTTACCACCTGAGCCGTCTCACTTTGCTGCTCAAGACACTGTCAGCTGAGCAGCATTCGTTTAACCAGATGTTGTCACACAGAAGCTTTTCATTCGTCTAAAGAGAATTACACAGATACTTCCAGTACATCCAAAAATAATGTAAGAAATAAAATATGTGCAGGATGAATGCTCGGTCATTAGGGCTGTTCATTATGAGAGTTTACATCTCATTATGTCAGACAACCAGGCATTTATAACACCAAGTGATGCACTCAGGTAAGGAAACTGTGGATGTAAGCAGATTTAAGCTTAAAAGATGTAAACATCATTATGATCCATTTAGATAGGGTTATTATAGTTTTCCTGCATCAGGACTATACATGGTAGTTTTGGAGAATGTATCAGATACAAGCAGGGGTAGATTTAGTAAAAGGTATTTACACTATAAGCTGTGATGTGTTGCTCGATGTTGAGGCCTCTGGCATCTTTCGCTAAGTCACACGGCTGCTCCTGAGGCGAGACTTTTTACTGTCAGTAATGTTGCTTTCATTTCTCTGGATTAAATCTTGAAGGTTGCTTGATGTGAATGCTCTGATAATAAAATGTATCAATAATTTAAGGTGTATCAGTCGTTTTCTGGAAATGGGTGCAGTGGAACAAGCTGGAAAGCCCGGTGTGTCATATAGGAGTTGAAGGGGAGAATGTCTTTAGAGTCTGGTTTCTCTTTTCTTTGCTCTCTTTCAACGTTCTCCTCAGCCTTTCCTTCACCCCTGAGAAAACATCTGGCTGTTTTGCTGCAAATGCTCAGCTATATTCACCATTTTTTCATTTATTTTTCCCGGCCTGCCACTTACTGCTGGGCAGGTAGCATAGCTAATTTATTTATTTATTCTAACTTATTTGCCATCTTTGTCTAGAAATGATCAATTAAAATAGGAATAGGAGGGTTAGCTTACAAAAAATCTCTTAAAAACAGCTCAACTGAGTTAGACCATTAAACTTCACCTGTGTGTTGTGTAGGCTCTTTAAATCATTGATTCATTTTCCCAAGTTGTATTTAATGATCCATGAATTGATGTAAGTGTATCGATCAGTAATGGGGAAACCTGCAGGTTTTTCATGTAACCCTGCTCCAGCACACTAGATTCAAATCAAAGGGATCAAACATCTTATCAAAATCTGCACACTGCTCATTTGAATGATGGTTTAGGACAGGGAGACATGGCAAACTTTCAGGATGAGGGACGTTCTCTACATTGATCATTTTACTAAGACTGTTTAGCCATTTGTTTTCATAACATATATCTTATTTAACTGGAGTGGCTCAGGCTAACTGCAGCCATGCATAAAAGATGTGCATCAGAGAGGCTGCTTGAGTTGCTGATAGAGTTTGTAAATGTGACTTTTAGAAAACAAAAGCCCAGAGATTTTCACAACATGATAAATGGCTCGTGCAGCACTTCAGGTTGAATTGCTCTTCTTGAATTTTTTAAGGAACCGGTTGGATGGAAGTCGATGAGTCTTGTGTGAGCAGATGAGGGTTTTTAAGGTTCGTTTTTAAAGATCTGCAAACCTCTAAGTACTGAACCCCCTACGTTGATTAATACGTTTTCTCTCCATTCAGAAGCGTATTTTCACAATCATGTCTATTTAGTCACGATGAAAACTAATTTCATATTCTAATGATTACTCAAAAGACTGTTTACATCTATTTAAGGTTTAAAATAGGAAGTTGAACTCTATGTATGTGTTTATAAGCTCAAGATACTGGAGATTAGTGAAAGACCTGCATGCACACAGGAATATAACCGAGATGAATTTGCCACCTGGAGTTTTTTTCACGGTAAACTCTCTGCTGTTTGTTATGTAAAAAGTCAAGAAATCTGGCATCCTTTTCAAGCACACAGCAATCCTCGGCTGAAAGTTAATATGAAGGTATTCAGCAAGACAAAAAACAGATCTGGATGATTTTAATGAACAGTAAAATAAAAACCTTAAACTATAGCGCTTAAAGATAGCACTAATGTAACAGCTGATTAAATAAACAACAATATAACAATGTTTACGTTAATAAGTGTGTTTATGCCGGTACACGCCCTGGTAAGGTGGCTGTGAAGTCAACCCCATCATCACATAAGCCATGTGGAGGATCAGTCTAACCGACTGAACCACAATTGAGACCAGGGGGAGATTTTTCATCTGATGCTGTTTTAACTCAAAGATCCATGTAAGGATTGGGTGTGTGACAGGAAGTCTAACATGCATCTGTGGCTTGGCGAAACACTCATTTCTCCTGGGTATCTCCAAAGACAGCTGAAGGTATTTCCAGAGACATAAGAGAATGAGAAGGTGTGTGTACGCTGGGATGTGTCAAAGCAGCAGAAAAAACATTGTTTTTGGAGATTATCAGCTGTTTCTGTTTGCAGAAGCGTCATACTAAACTGGACTTGACAAGAAAAAGTACATAATGATCTGCATCAGCATCAGTATGCAACACTGATAATGACCAAAGTACTTTTATATCCTGAATATGGCTAAATAAAGTATGCTTCAGACCTTAAACCGTAAACCATCAGCTACTAAGTTAATTTAACTATAAGGTTTGATGGAAAACACTGAAAATTCACACCGTTTACACTCATTGGTTTCCATCAACTTCTAAACACCTGCTAAAACCCAAGATTTAAAGGTGACCATGACACCTCACGTGTTGCCTCACATTTTTATTTTCTTCACAACAAGCCGCAGTTCATTACACAAAAATAAATACTTTGTTTATGCCGATTACTGCGTAATTAAGAAGGACATACTGTTTAGCAGTAGCATGTAGATAAAGGCTCCAAGGGAGTACAGCTGATTAATTGTTGACAATCCCAAGTCTAATTGCAGCTAAGTGGTGAAAAACACCACCACAGCACAGCCATCCATGTGAAGTGAGGCTTGAAACTGCACACGAGACGTTTGTGGGTGTAAGCGGGGTGTGTGTGCGAAGGTCACGGCAGGTGCTTCGGAAACGACAGCGCCGTTTCCTGACAAAGAGACGGGGCGTCGTGATTGACTGCACTTCCCAGAGGAGAAAAAATGAATAAATGAAAATAAGTATTCACGTCGAACGCACTCAGACACTTCAAGCTTCCAAGATAAATTGAATAATAACCCAGAGCTGTAACCTGTAAAGGTGATATTTAGTAGTAAAAGGTGTGTTTTGAAACAAACCTGCTGAAAATCCATCTGGATTTTCTGACTTAGACGGATCAGCTGAGGAAAAAGTGTCTACAAGCTAATGTCTCAGCTTCAGCCTCCCAGGAGGGACTTCTGTCACTGTTATGTGCACAACACTAACCTGCAACTAATCCTAATTCACCTGTAAACAAAGTTTACATTTATTTATAAATTATTTTGTTAATAAGGAATTATTTACTCAGATCTTATTTTTAAATGAAATGAGAATTATTATACATTTAAATGTACCTTATATTCTGCTAAAGACACAATTACCACATCTTTCTGTAAGATGGTTAACAAGCCTGAGACACAAAGATGATTTCTCACTTATATATGTATTAAATGTTAAATATTTCATTCTCGGTTATTAATGTGCACGTCGCATTTTAGTCTATCAGGCTGAAGTGAAGCTAGTCCTAACTACTTCATTGATAGTTTAGTCTTGTGAATGTCAACCTGTCCTCTCCGGAAAAATCTAAGTGGTCATTAGAGGCTGAGGGCCTCATTAAACATTCTGCTAATGAATGGTATGTCTTACCAAGAAATATCACAAAGATTGGAAAGTTGGAGACAGTTCTGCACAAAGTTCACTTTCTGGCATTAGATTTTGTCTGTGTTGCTTCTCAGAAAACAAAGAAATTCTGGTACTTTGTTGTTTTTGTTGTTTTCTTAAAATCGTTAAAGGACGTAAAAATTCCTTTTACATAAACGCAAAGTAGAAGAATCCCTCTTTGATAGAAATACAGACCTTAAACGGTTCTGAAAGAGACTAAAAGGCTCTTTTTCTAGGGACAAATGCAGAAGTAAACACTAGGTTAAGCTAATCTAATTACAAAGCTATTAGTAATTCAAAACAAAAAATACTTAAATATAAGAAAATGTGTAAAGACTTCCAAAATGCCTCATTTACAGTATTTTTATCCTTTTAGTCAGCATTTGGAATTGAGTAAAGAGCTATGTAGGAGGAAAAAATGAATTCATATTATACTATGTGCAGACAGGAGCAGTGGAAGGAAGCAGGAAACCCAGTCAGAGAGGAAGGAGGATGAAAGGGAAGCACACGTCTCTGAGCCATTGCCTAACAGAAAAGTCTCAATCCACCATGTTGCAGATCCCATGCCAATGCAGCATTGCATTGCTTTCCCTCTGCATTTCCTGGTAGGACACCTAAGCTTTTTGTCCGAATTCAGTTCAGACAATGACACTCAAACCGGTATTATATCAATTGTTTGAGTTCTCATGAGAGTCCTGCTTTGTCTCTATTCAGTACAGATTTTTACTGATCAGGTCCGACAGTCTGGACCAGCTTGGCATTCAAATTGCAATGCAGTGTTTTCCAGAGTTTTATAGCTATAATTTGAGGTCAGATGTCAGGACTTTGTACGTAGGCATCACTACAGAGACAATTAAATCTTTGTTTACCAAATAAATCCTTAATTATTCTGGAAAATAAATCCCTTTTTTTAACCATAGTTATTACCAACTATTTTATCTACAAAAAGACTATTGTTGACAGTGTTTACCATAGTCAGAGTGCTAAATCCAATAAAAAGACAAAAAGTCCTATATACAGAATTGTATCCATCCATTGTTGCACTCTCTGGCTGACGTCTGCAGCTTTATCTGCAAAGACAGAAAACTGTCCTGTTATTGCTGTGTGATTGGTATCACGTGACAAACTCACATCAGCGCTGACAAACAACGGCTCATTAAAGAGAGGAGAAAATCCAGAGGCAAAGAGAAGTCAATAAGAGGAAGAGAAGCAGACAGATTTAATTCCAGCTGCCATCATGCGCTGACATTGATGGGAAAGACTCTTGAAATGCCTAAATTTGTCCTACATGTAAAGATTGTCATCAAATATAATCTTATATGGAAAGAAATGGAAAAAAAAAATAAAGGGAGAACATATTTCTGGGAATTTGTCAGGAAGACAGATCAAAAACATGAAACTTTACTCTATCTGTGACATATTACCAGGAGTTCTAGGTTGGGCATACAGAGTGTTGTTTGTTCATGCAGCAGTCTCCTGTCTCAGCAACTCATTTGAGGAACCTCAGTAGCACAAGTGCACCTCTCCAGTGTGTATGTACAAGTATGAATATAAATCAGGATGCCAAGGGGGGTGGGGGTATCAGCAAACCTGTACATGAATAAATATAAGCGAAAGCAAAATTACCTAAATAAAAAAAAGAGTGAGGCTCTCATGATCTCATGAGAGTATTTAAGATTGCATGGACCATTTTCATCCCTCATTTCTAGATAATGTCCTCTTAATCTGAGCAAAGCCTGGAAAGCACTACCCGGGTGATTAAACAGTCTTTTGCCTGCTGTGGGATGAGAGAGGACGGGTTTGGCAGTTGCAGTTTATATCTCAAAATGTCTTGTGAAAATGGATGAGGACCCTGAGGACAAAAACAACCACATAATTAGTGTCAATTTTATGAACACTTCCTGAAGAGCAAAAACGTGTGGAGATATTGACATCTTCAAATCTTTGTGAATTATACGCACGTTTTGCTTTGACATATTTCTTCAATCTGGGGATTTAAAAAGACTTTTTTGGAGGAAACTTGGAAATTCAGTTTGAAAATTAAACTGAAATTGAATCTTGGCAGAAGATTTTAAATCAGCAAAAACACCAAATAGTTATCCCCTGAATAAATGTAAGATTGTGTTGTGGTTAAACTTGTAATTATAATGAATAAAAAACACATCTAAAGCGTAAAAAGTCTAAGAGTGACTCCATTCACCTTTCTAGGACGGATTCTGCTTTGAAAAGTTTTTCAGCTAACGCTCCTGTTCTTCTGTTTGGTAACTTACTGACAAATATGGCAGATCAGTGAAAAATCTCTAATAAGCATTCTAGCTGCGCTACCTGCCCAGCAGCAAGTGGCAGGCCGAGAAAAATAAATAATAAGCTGGTGAATACAGACAAGCATTTTGCAGCTAAACAAGCAGATATTTCTCACAGGAGTGAAGGAAAGCTGAGAAAAAGTTCAAAAATGTTGAAGAGAAACCAGACTCTAAACACATTCTCCCCTTCAACTCTATAAGATATGCCAGAATTTACAACCTTTTCTTCAATAAATTACTATTACCATCAAGACTTTGCAGAATTGGAGCGTTATCTTTAAGTTTTCTAAAGTGAACTTATCAAAACCTTCATAGATTTATTTTAAAATAGATGTACTTCTTATACTGACAGATAAACTTGCAGATTTTTATTTTAAATAAAAAAAAAGCATGACTGAACTTTGGCAGTTTTTCCCAGCGAGGCGCCCCTAACCGAGACTAATTTAGAATCCATCTCGCTTCCTACGCGTCTAAAACAAGTTTAAAAAAATCGACTCTTAACTTAGAAAGCAACATTTCCTGGTTTAGCAGGAAGCAGCCAATCAGAATCACTGTCACTATGGTGCTAACTCAGAAAGGAGGGACAGTAATGGCTCTAAGATGACATTGTTCTGAAGTTGCACTATACATATAAAGTTGATTTGAATGGAAATAAAACACCACATGTCCAGTTAGAGTGAGCATTGCTTAATCTAAAACTCGCTGTAATGTGGCTGCAATGCAAAGTTCAGTTTCTCTGTTCCAGGACACTGTCAGGCAATAAATGGTTGCAGGAATGTGCTAAATAAACTCAATATCCCATGACAAGAAAGATATCCCAACGTTTAAGGTCAGAAAATTTGTCCTACTGAACTTTGCATATTTTCAGATATTTTCAGTCTTGTGTCTCATCTCATCTCCGAGCTCTCTATAAATAATAAAAGTCAGATGTTAAATATGGTCTTATCTCTTGTTCTATCACTTTGTCTTTCTCTCTGATCATGTTATCTTCCTTTCTTTCTTTTTGTGCCTAATCAGCAATGATGCATGTTCAAATCAGCCAGTGTGTTGATTTCCAGTTACGAGTAGTGCTGTAAAGTGAAACGCAGCTGTAACATGATGCCCTGGGCTGGAGAAGAAGAAACGAAGAGCAACTTCTCAAACCACAGGATGCTGCGGAGTAATGACAGATCCAGGACTGTACATAATAAAATCAGTAGAGCATCCAAACAAGGTAGCAGAGTTTTGAGGTGGAAAACTTGTGTATTGTTGCTTTAAAAGGACCTTTAAGTGCAGCTTTATGAATTAGCTGAACAGGACGGACCAGTCAATGTACGGCAATCATTTAAATCAAGAGATACAAAAATGTGCTCCTCAAGGCCAGCTATCCTAAAGACTCAGTTTCTTCACCTGACTGAATTAAATGGCTCATTAGCAGACCTGTGCCGAGCTAGTCAGATATCCATTTCATTTGAATCAGTTGTGTTGCAGCAGGGAAACATATAGCGCCTGCAGGATAGCAGAGGACCAGGGTTGACTGATGGAATTTAACTCTTCAGAAAGTATTTGGCCACTTTTTCAATGATTAAGACCTGCTAAAAATAAATGCACATTTCCGGCCAGTTTATTTCTTTTTCCTGACATTCCTTTATGAAAATCTTCCTCCTTTGAGTTTGATTCCACTGATAAATGAGTCATCCTCCTAACAAATGCAATACACAATCAGTGAGCACACCTGGAGCTCATCTACTCCTCATGAAGGTCATTATTTTTACTATAAGCCTTTTTCTATGCCATGACTCTAACCTGAAATGTTCTAAAAGATTATGACATGCTGTATTGATGTAAGAAAAGTGTGCTTACCAAAAACAAATAGCTGATTATGATGACACAGTTTTCTTCTTTCCTTACCTGAGAGTACTATTTGTTGTTATTTATGCCCGGTCGTCTCACTAAGTGAAATGTAAAATTGATTTTGTATCATAACGAACAGCCTTAATGACTGAGCTGCAGTCCACTCAGCCTAATGTGATCATTTGTTCAGTGCCCAAGCAGCATTGGGGGAACATAACACTGATGAGCTGGTCAGAGCCCTGCTGCAGCGAGTGTGCTTGGTCACTGATAACAGGGCCCAGAGCTGAAGAGAGAGAATCCCATTACAAATAGCTGCATTATGTCTGTCAGATTGTGCAGCTGAGGCAGTACATCTCTATTGACCCTGCACTGCCTCGGTTTCCCTCTGGGGTCAGAGCATTGTCCCCTCCTGGGAACAAATGTACCACTGCTTTTTTTTTTTTAAGGGGACTGTGTTGCAACAACAAATATGAAAACACATGCACACACGCTCACCGCTGTAAAGCAATTAATCAGCATGCTGCATGGCTACATTTTGGATGCAGTTTATTAGACAAGCATATATATATATATATATATATATATGTATGTATATATATATATATATATATAAGACTCAAACGTGGCCCGGTCAAACAAACAAGGTCTGCGTCACACACTGAGGAACCAGGGTGCTGTGATGACAAATGGGCTACTTGAACAAGAAGTAGGAGACACTGGACACAAGAACCGAATAAGGTACTGTTGGAATGTTACTACGCAAGTAACCCTAGTGAGGGAGGCTATATGAAGAGACTGTGGGACATATGGATGCTTCGATACCCACAGTCTAACTTGACACTGAAACACCTAGTAGCACAATGTTCCAACATACCAAGCAGGACCCCAGGTGCAGACTGTGCAAAGGAGCCCCTGAAACGATCCAGCACCTCACAGCTGGGTGCAAGATACTGG
>JBAMIG010000012.1:20963894-20976394 GCA_037177335.1 Kiunga ballochi | reverse complement strand
TTATTGTAAGCACAAAATTAGATTAGAGCTAGCTACTGTATACATTAGAACCGTAATGATGCAACTTCATACTCACATCTATACAAATTATCCTCCGCCGCATTATAGCTTGCTGCCCTTATTTTGAAAGTCCAGCATTTCCTTTTCTGCTTCGTCAGCAAGATGGCGTCAGTTGAGTGCACAAAGTTTCTATTGTTTCACACTGCATTTTTGGCTAATTTTGGAGCAGCATCCAGGTACTTTCACTGACTTTTTGCTTAAATGCCAGCGTAAACACACTATGCACCTAAATATAGTGCGCAAAGTAGTGTTAAAGCGCAGATTGAGACACAGCCCTTGTCTAATAAGCACTGCATATTCTCCAACTCTGCTTTTTCAAAAGTATCATACACAGAAAAAAAAACTGTAGGTCGCCATGGAGGCATAAAATTAGCTTTTAGATATAATTTTCCAAAAGCACTTATTAAAACATTTCTCAAATTTCATCAGTGGAATGAGTTCTGGTTCAACTTGGATTTGCTAAAGGAGCAACTGAGTGCGTGTCCCTGATTTGACCTGTTTTAAAGCCAATCTCCCATAAACAGTTGCTCCACAGATGGCCACTTTTTCCCTCTTTCATGAATTATAAAGGAATTTTAGGGCTTTTAACGGGTAAGAATGAAATAGGAAATCATAAAACCAAACTAATAACATTTGTGGTTTTAGCTGTGTGCTGTAAAAATGCAGCAGTGAAGAGTCACTCAGTTGTTCTGTCCCAGCAGCTATGCTCCTTGTGAAGAAAGCAACCAGAGAAGAATCACAGCCCGGGGTGGTGGTGGAGGTGGCTTAATCTCCCATGGCACTGCTTTCAATAACCACATGTCAGCTTGGCTGTTCTCACCATTCTGTGTGAAATTTTTTTTGCAAGTCTTTAAATCGTTCCTTCATGTCCAGCCCTAAAGCCTGGATTTCATCCGGGGCCAGGCTATAACTCCTGGTCGGGGTGCCCAGATGCTGTTCCAGTGATCTACTGCTCCCCCAAGAACAGCCAGAGCAGTAGCTTGCTCCCATTAAACAAAAAGCACAAGACAGAGGCCAAAACAAAACATGACCTGGAGCTGAGATGAGCTTTTTTTCTTCAAACTATGCAAATGACCCCAGAAGCAAAAAAGGAATAGCATACCCTTAAGACTCAGTGTCTACGGAGAATGCTCATGTCAAAGGTACCAGAGAAAGGGCTGAACATATTGGTGAACTTCTTGTTGGTCCTTTTATTTTACTTCCATAGATAGGTTCAACTTCAGGTTATGGCTCCCAGACAACCATCATCAATGCCTGAACTGTTTGTCAGGTGGCAACAAAAACAGAATCCAACTTCCCTGAAGCAACATCACTGCCCTTCCAACAACCCAAGGAAGTTGTTGAAAAGACAGCAGGAACATGCCACAGTTATTTAAGATCTATACAAGAAACTTAAGCAACAGTGGAGAGTGCCTCATGAATGTTAATACAACAACAGATTGAATGATTTTTATCCATCAATGGAAAAAATGAGCATCTGCTGCAATAATCCCAGCAAAACAGAAAACTACAACAATAACATTTAAATACGCAGCAAAGCTTACCAAAAACTCTAACACCTGATGGACTAAAGTGGCATCAAGTCACTTGTTTTAGACTTGGCGAGTTTTGTTTTCCTGCTTTTTTTTGTTTAATTCCACCAACATATCTGCAGATGAGGTGTGGCATTGCTGCACCTGTTACATAAATCCACCGCAGTGGCGGCTTGAGTTTGTAGCAAAGTATGAACCGTGAAAGTGTTGCTCTAAAAAAGGTAGAAAGTGGAGATTTATTTATTTATTCATCTATACAAATAGATGAAGCTGGAAAACCAATAAAACGAAGGTTTCTGGATTCACTGCAGTCTTAAAATCCAGTATCAAGCTTAAGAAAACATCCTATATCATGGAATATTACATTTTCTTGCAGGTAGAAGTAAAAAGAAAAGAGCTCATATGGTTGCTAATTAAGAAAATTTTTTTATAAGTGCATAAGTTTCTTATTCACTCATAAAAGTAAAACAAAAATCACATTTGAACCTTTTTATATCTTGTCATTTTCTACCTTTTTTTGTTCATTTTGTGCATTAAGTGAATTTGGTAAGGCAACTATGAAACCTTTTTCTAAATTTGACAAACCACTTGTTAAAAAAGATAACTTAAATACAGAAAACCTCCTTTAAATGAATAATAGGGGACAGTTTACAGTTCTATGCGGGAATGAATGTTTTTAGAGTTTGTGTGGGAAAGCTCTTCCTCATTGGTCCCCTCAGACATGTTTATTTTGTCGATGATGATATTGTTTGCTGAGACAAATGGTTTTTTATTTCACTAAATGTAAAACTTCATCGTTTAGCTGACAACTTTCAGCAATGATAAATGAAGCACTTAATGTTTTTCATCTATGTCACTATCACCTCTTGTATTGTTTTTAACTGAGCACCCAGCTTCATCACCTAAAGCCAGATGTGTTTAGTAGCAATAAAAAGAATAAACTTACCTTTGATTTAAGAGAAAGACCCATGCAAGTATTAGAGTAGGTTGACATTTATCATACCAGAGTCACAACTCGAGCTGCTGCACCTGAAAAAAACAGTTATATATTTGAGATGTTTATATAATCACAATAGATATAAGAGTTAATAAACATATTCCCCAAATGGATTTCTTATTCTTTAATAGAGTCCAGTTTAATTACTGATTTGCCATACAAAATCCCTGTGGAGACTATTACATGAGTGGTAAATACAATAACAAGGACATTAAAATGTCAACCCACTATGGCAGAAGATTGCAGCTATTTTCTTTTATTCTGACTTCTTAAAAAACAAGAAAATGCGTTAAAATGTCATTTAAGTTACAAAGTTAAATTGATGAGTCATGAGGATTTTTTTTTTTTAGTATAGACTGAATTTTTTTCATTTAACAGGAGCATTTAAACGTGCTGGGCTCTCAATTTTTATTCCTAATATTGTATCATTCTATGTATTGACATAAACTTGCTTGACTGGCATCCCGGCTGTGCCAAATAAAGGCCATCCTGTCAGCTTTCTCTGGCCAGACATGTTACATTGATAACATCATCAGCAGATTGACTTGCTGCTGTTGAAGAAGGAACTGCAGCTTGTCCCAAGCCGACAGTATTGAGCAGCTGCTAATGCGTTTATGATTTACAGTCAACACACCAGACACTTTGCGTACGCTACAGTAAGGATGGCACAGCAGCAGAGCCAGACAGCAGAACACTGATGATGTCCACATCCTGTTTGTTTGGAGGTGAGACGTGACAAGACACTGACAGAGGCAACACATGCCCCAAAGATGGGTCCATGACCTTTCCATCCACCTTTCTGGGTAAGGATTTTTAACTAACTAACTAACTTATATATCAAATGCTGAATTTTCAATTTGAAGGCAATGGTAGATGTAAAATAATATTTGAGGCAGGTTCATGTTTACCACTATGTAGCAGCTGCTCTTCTTTTAAACACAGTCTATAAACATCTGGGAACTGAGCAGGCCGGCTGTTGGACCTTCAGAAAAGATATATACTCTCCTTCTTGTCTATTATAGGATGCCGTATAGATTGCTGAACAGAGCTACGTCTAATCTGCCATATTTTCCATACAAAAGTGGATGAATACTTTGAAAGGTAAAGGTTTGGGCTGCAAGTATCCAACACCTGAACTCATCACTATGAAGCCCTGTTGTTGTAATAACTATGTGATTTAGCATTGTTTTGCAGAAATATGCAGCATTCTCCTCGTCCCAACTTTTGTGAGGCTTGCTGATGTATTTTGATAAAAATATTAGTTTTTCATATTATTGGATTTTTGCTTTATTTACATCATAACTTTTTTAAATGAGGTCGCACCAACTACAAACTCACATTTTCTTTTTTCATGCACCACAAGGGGAATGGGTGACATTCAAAGAGCTGCAGTTGCATGGGAAATTGTTTATTCTACTGGTGCGTTTCCATAAAAATACATAACCTGTTTGACCGCAGCTTTGAGATGCTGGTTTTTTTTTTGTTGGTGTTTGAAAAATGCTGTCAGATGGTCATGTTTCACTGCGCTGGAATCACTGCTATCTACAGAAACACAGGCCAGCTTTCTCCCATATAATGTTAAACCACTTGAGTCTGAAAACTCTTTAAGTACTTTGACTTTAATGAGCAAAAACATATCCACACAGATGGGGCGGACCAAGAAAAAGAGCAGAAAATGTAACTTTATCTTTACACACTTGAAATGATCAATAAATCTTAACTCCATAGTGTTCTTTTTTCTCTACGCTCTGGTAGTATCTAAGGCAGGCAGCTTTCATCAATAGAATGAAGTCAGTACTGTAGCTGCTAGGAGTGGCTTTTACTTGGAATATGATTGATCAAAAAGCTATTTTCTCCTTTGTTCTTAAATAACAGCCTCTCACAGTCCAGATGGGAATCTGACTGGTTGGAGGAGTTGGCCTTCCCAGTCTGCTTCTCCATCTCCAGCAGCTATATCCTCATACACCTCTACTCACAGGCTAGAGCCTCAGTCACAGTCTGATGGACACCTTGAGAGAGACATGGCAGAAACATCCCAGCATCCCTCACCAGTTCAGAGAAACTCTAGACTTTTGTTCTTATGTGCAGAGGATATGAGAGGACTGAATCGGGTGAGGGGGAACTGGTTAACAAAAACAGGACCAGAACCCTGAACAGGGAAAAAATCCAGATAAGATGTAAATTTTCTTTAGGATATTTGTGTCTTTGTACTGGATCAACACCTGCGACAGCTGATTCTACAAGGTGGCTTATTGATGCTTATTTTTAGACCATAAAAAATAATGTAACTTCTATTTTTATCTGAGTGAGAGTTTTCTCTTCACTCCAGTAATCAAAATGACTCCCCCTTACAGCCCAACCATTGACCCTAAAACCATGCTGCTGGGCCTAATCCCTGCTGGGAACAGGGATTGGAGCAAAGATAAGATGGGGAAGAACTGGCTGAATCTAATGGACTCAATCCACAGTATTTGGTTGACTGAGTGGGAGCACATCTTTGGGGGGATTGGGCCACTGGTGGCCTTGCTGCCATTGATTTTTTTGAGTTTATCATTTGGCTGTTACCATTATAGGTGATTTCAGAGCCAGAGAGAGAAACCAATCTACAATCACAGCGAATCTAGCCTGTGGGAAAGCAACACCTAGTGTCTAGTGATACTAGTTCACACTATTGTACTCTTTTGGAGGAAGAAATGTTTTCTGCAAAGAATCATGGACGTGTTTTAACATTGAGGATGTACAAATGATTAAATGCGCTTCAATTAAACATATTATACAAAGATTATTAGTCATCCTTTTAGCTTCATCAGTTTTCAAATGCAACACAGGACTCAAAGTAGCAGCGTGTTCACATTTATTAGCCTTTTTTGATAGATTTCCACACACTAATTCTCTTTACTGTATTTAGCTTTTAGCTTTAGACTTACTAAAGGTTAACTGATGTTGACAGATGAGGTAATGTGGAAGTCATTTGGAAATGGATCTGGCTTCTTTATCAGTGACAGGGCTCCTCACACTCACGCAGACAATGGGGAAAGAGTTAAAAGCAGTGATCCTATCCAGACGGCTCATATTCCCACATGTAAAGTGTTTGGAGGATTATTGACAGAAAGCCTGTCATACTTGCTAGCACTGTTCATTTAATTTAAAATAGATCTGTGACTGTAATAGAGGAAACAAAGCAATCTCTGTCAAGAAGGAAGAAACCAGTCATTTTTGTAATAAATAGGAAACAGAAGCAAGCTAGCTAGTTTAGCTTAGCAGCTAGCTAAGCCTGTGAGCAGTGCTTATATCCAGCAACATAAACAGACACACACATTAATGTTAGCTTTATTACAAGTTATATGCAAGTGTTAAACTAAAAAATCCAAAACTATTAAATCAACATTAACACTTATGATGTACTAATACTGTGTTTGTGAGGGTTGAGAGATTCAACAACAAGTTTTAATTGTAGTAGCCACAGCAGCTGAAAACAATAAAACAATACAAAAGTCTAAGTCATAAAGACTGGGTTTTTTTAGCAGGTTCCCACATGAAAAATGCCTCCTTGTTACAGTTTGTTGAATATTTAGAAGGTTGAAGCACTTGAAACAAACCCAGTAGCAGAAAATGGAAGCTCAACATGTTCATTTTCCAACAGAACACAGGGGTAGAAAGAAGTTTCAGCACACTGGTTTATTACATTGGAGAAGTAATATGTGTTTACCAGGAAGTTAAAAGAATAGTCGAGTGTAAACCAGTAATAACATTTACAAAATGAGCTATACAGTTTTCAGAACAGTAAAAACTATTCTATACTATTAAAAAAATATCAACTTTACACAGGAGATGTGGCGGTCAGGCACAGAAAGCAGGAAGGAAAGCTTTGTAGAAACAACCAACTAAAAAAAAAAAAAAACCAATGTGGAACAATGTAGATTAGGCTAACTAACTTGAGAAAGTAAGAAGTAAGTTAATACTGAACATAAGAAAAAAGACTAGACTAGGAAAACCAGAAAATATTATAAAACATTATAAAAAGCCAAAAGACAACACACAAGACCAGAGATTTTACAATTAACTATTTAATTGGGATCATCCAGGGAGCTTTATCTTAAAAACACTTTTTTACTATGTTTAGTCTTGAATTTGTTCAGAATTTAATTTATTCAGATTTTGACTGTTACTAAAACTATATCCTTTACCCTAAGTTAAGAGTCCCTGATGCTGGTGTGACTGGTAATTCAGAGAATGTCAGCTGTGACTAACAGTGTGTACTTTAGTACTTACAAATGACATTCTGAAATTCTGATTGCATGAACATGTATAATAAGCAAACCACCAAAGGGTATTATTCTCAAATGAGGTTGTCATATTTTAATTAATCTAAAGCCCACTTCCACTGCTAAGACTGGAAACTTCCATGTCTTTCTCAGTTACTCTGTGACCTTGCATGGTTTATCAGAAGTCCAATGAGTGCACTGCTAATAGGATGATGAGATAGGGATGTTGGGAGTGAGTGGTGAGAGAAGTCGTACTGGGTTTCAATTTGGAGAAATAAGCAGAATTAAATCCTCTTTGGGGGTAAAGACAATTTTTCTGAACTTCATCCGGCTGATATACTTCTGCTAATACTAGCACCTTTTCTTTTATTCAGGTAGAGCTGATTTTCCTCAGAAATAACTGAGCTCAGGCATAAAGAAAACCACAGCAGTAAAACTGCCTTAAAGGCTGAATTAAATGGTTATGAAGTGAAAAAGTTTTTGTCGTGACTTCCCACTGAGGTAGAAATAATTCTCCACGGACCGCACAGCCAATCTCTAAATTATGGAACATATTCAAAACAGGTATGCAATCATTTGGCTTTATGACTTATAGTCTCCTTCTCCATCTCCAGACAGAAATTGTTAATCTATCTTTAAGCACAGACTAATAAAAGGTTTATTGCTGCTGTTGCAAAAAATCCTCAAAACACCAATTTTGTTTTTTTCTGCTCTTAAATTATGAGTTCTGGCAAAACACCCCGATTCACTAAATACACAGTCGGGTTAAAATAATGTTCAACCATTTCTTATTTTATTTTTTCTCTTAATTAATCTAGCAGCAGAAAAGTGCATATCATTTTCAGCCAGGATCCATCCCAGCTCACCTCCAACGCTTTGCAAAACAGACACTACAAGAAGCGAAAATGTTGGAAATTTTATTAAAAGCAACAGTCTCTTATTCTGTCTTATGGATTAGTTGGTCTTAAATCTCCCAACACACATATGCAAGCACACACACACAGCTTTCTCTGGTGAGAGTAATGTGTCAAACAATAGTTGCCAAGTCTGCTGCATGCAACAAAAGACGGAAAGAATTAGGGAAATGGAAATGGTGATTCAGTACGGGTATAAAAACCAGAGCACAGTAAAACTCTATTCAGATGGACTTAATGCACCATGGAATCTCATCCTTGCCTCATCCCCCGGTCTGTGGCACTTAGAAATGCAAACTCAAATCCACTGTGTTTTTTCCCCATAATGCGCACACAGAAACATTCTGTATGCGCATTACATTTGCTTACATTTAAGGTTCAGATCTCACCCTTGCTGAGTGGAAAAAGGTGGTAGTTGTTCAGGGGTTCACATGCAATACAATTGTCCTGGGAATGGGTGACTAAAGAAAAGAAAAGTCATTCTCCTCTGCAGTTTGTCACACAAGGTAACGATGTGAGTTAGATTTCAAACTTGCACAAAAGGGAGCTGCAACTTAATATGGTGTCCCAAATATTTTGCTCATTCAGTGAGTGTCGTTCCATGTATATCCTCTGACCCACTTCACCTTACGCCTCTTTTCACACCCAACAAAGCTACATCATATTCAGCTCTCTCCATAGAAAATGCAAGTGAAGACCTTTTTCTGACATCTATTCAAGCCTGCAGCCATATATCTGTGTCTGGAGCCCATCCAGGAGCAGCCGCACCGCATAGATTGGTATTCAGAGTGGAGGCTTCCAAAGTTGAAGCAGCATAAATAGCCTAAACTATTATATAACAGTAAAACAAAACACATATTGGCAAATGATATCAGTTCTGTGCTGCAGGAGATGAGTAGACTGCCCAAAATGGTTCTGCTTATAAAATGATTTATGGTAATAATTTGCTTTTTCTTGTTCAAAGTCTGTGTAGGTAAGGACGAGGTGAAAGCTGTGGAGCTGGAAACACATACAGAAGGAAATACAGTGGTGGGAAAATGTCAGGGAGACATTATCCTGTGTTCAAAGTAAGCTGTAAAGTTTATTCTGTCAGCGAGAACTTCTTTGTAGCCAAACTGCAGCGCAGTCTAGGCTAGACAATGTCTTGCAGCAAATGTCATACCTTTTTAGAAAAATCATGGGATACTGCAGAAATAATGAGCCCCGCAGTTTTGCATAAAAGGACCGTATGTGTACACACACACACCAGATTTATTGCTTTCAGTAAGGAACACTATCAGCCCAGCATCTTTCCCTCCACACCCAGGATGAGGCCGTCGTCTGTTTTCAAGCAGAAAAATAAATATCACATCTCTCCTTCTTTGTTGGAGTTGTATTGGCTGCACAAACTCCCTCCAATTTAAACAGTGTCTGCAAGCTGCCACAAGAGGGAATCTAAAATGAGAAAAGGTGGGAAGAAAGGGTAAAATGATGGAGGCATAAATAGCAGAAGACAAAGATAAAAAGGAAACAACAGTGGGGGAGAAGGGACAAGGATGAGAAGGTTATGAAATAAAAATGTAGAGGGAGATGAAGGGGTTTAGGGAGCAGCAGTGGACTTTAACATCTCCCGGTTGTCCCTTAAAAGTGAGTTTTGTGGCAGGCTGTCGGTGATGATGTCAAACAGCATCAACACTCCTTTCTGGAAATTTGACTTGTTGGTATTTAGCCATCAAATCTTCCAGGATGTCTCAGTCTTCCCAAATAAATCAAATATGTATTTTTTTTTTGTACAAATAAAGCCAGTTTACAACATGAATGAATCATAAATTAACAAAGTATCCATATATCTTATTTTCCTGTTTCTCTCATTAACTGCACCACTGACCTTTTAAGAGGGCTGGAGACAATATCATCTCTTTTTAGCTACAATGCATCATCTGATCGGATTTAAGCCTCTTTCCTGCTAATCTGAAGTGTTTCACAAAAGGCATGTGAATTGCAAATAGCCATCACTATCCTGCAAACAAAGTGTCAAAGAGGAAATGGTCCAGAAGACAAACAGGAAAGTGCAGAGAGCCTCCATGGCTGACTAGCTCCACTATTGCTCTGGATGTTTCATGCCTTAGCAATTAGATCCTTAGCTACTGTACCAAACAAGCACGCCCAGGAATTTAGTTAGACCAGACTTTCACACACATCCACACTTACAACACTAAATAAAAGTGATGGGAAGGAAGCAGTATATCGGTCTCTAAACTGTGGCTAACCTATAGAAATTGGATCGAATATAATATGTTTTGATGCTTCATCCTGTGATTCATACCCTGCAGGGTAATGTCCTGCAATATTGGGGGACTTCTGATGCACTAAATCTTAGATAAAATGTAATTTTAATGTTATAAGTGCAGCATTAAAGGTCATAAAGGTCACCAACATCATTTGCTCCTCATCAGTTAAAGATCTAACTTTAAGAGTCTAAGAGTCATGTGATTCACTTAGTAACACATTCCTTTTCACCTTTAAGTCACACTAATTAGGACAACACTCTGTTGTAACACATTTATTGATGATTAAAAGGTTAATTGTTCATGTGCATAAATGGCCATTTTTTCCTTATTTTTGGATAACTCATCTTCAACTTACTTTCTTTGGACCTTCAAGCAGCAGACATATGCAATGTGCATTGTGCAGGAGAGTAACGTGCCTTAGGACCTTCCAGAAAGAGGATAAAAAGCAACTTGTGCCACTTAATTTAAAATAAAATGTAAAATAATGGATGCTGACAAGCTCTGTAATTTATGAGCCATGGTATTAACCAGGAAGATTGTGGGCACTTATAGTGTCGTGTATGCATGTGTGTATGCAAGTTTGTCGGCTTCCATATGCAAATGCATGCGTGTATGTTAAACATTATTTGCTGGCCAAATCTGGGACCCCTTAATGACGAACCTCGGGTGTTAATGTGATATTGTTTGGTTTACTACAGTCCAGTGTCTGCCAGAAGCCCAACTACGGAGAGCTGAACTTATGCCAGCGCTCACTCTGTTCCATCTCTATCTCTCTCTGCCTGCAGCTTGACTAAAACATATTACATCTACATGAGCTTTTCTCCAGAGCCAACTATATTCCAAAAGCACAACAACTCAGCTGGAGTCACATTCTGCAAGTAGTTGGCGTTTTCTTTCAGAAGCTTGAATCTGAGTGTCAGAAACCAGCCGCTCACTGAGTTATGATCCATTTCACACAGTCATTTTAAGGCAGTAGTTACTCTGCTATACTGCAAGCTCAGCCAAACTTAAAGATCCCAGTAGAGACACAGGCATGTAAATAAGCTACAGAGAATCTTCTTTTAAATAATAAAATAATACAAATATGATATAATAAAACAATAAAATATAAATCATGACAAAAATAAAAATAAATAATATATCAACAACAATAAAAATAATATAGAGCTATCAAAAATATTGCCTAAAAATTAAATAAAATATATTTTAGAATAAATAAAATAATTATCTGTTAGCTCTGTATTAAGGCAAAACATGCACTTTAATATGATAAATCAAAAAGCACATAAAGTATAAAGCGTATGCCAGGGACGTCGTGCAGGACAAAATAGCACTTCTTCTGATACTATGGTATGTCTCTCTCTCTTCTGTTGCTCAGTTGGGGGATAGCAGAGAGCACAGCTGCCCTCTATGGGTGTGAAAACAAACTAGAGCCACAGTTGCAGAGATGCAACCTTGATTTGTCCTGTTGCTGCATCACAACTAAAAGAACCACAGAGGTGCGAATGCCGGGAACTAATTAGTCACCTATCTTACCAACACTGCCGTCATCAAACACAGATGCAGCTGCAAAACTGGGAAGATTTTTTCAATGCAGTGCAACAGATATTTCTCGCTTGAAATGCTGAGCATCCAAGAAGTACTTCTATAATTTATTGTGCTTATGGAGTATAATCTCAAGCCCAGAGACACCACACACTATTCTTATATCTCTGGTTTCAAACGCTTTACCTTTGCATGCCAAGTTCAATACAAGCCAAAGGAAAAGCAGTGTTTGCTTTGTATTCGCTGCCGTGCACCGAGAACACACACCGTGAAAAACAAGTTGGAAACACAAAGAACTGATCTGATGAAAATTTCAGAATGTGAGGCCAAACAAATGAAGCTTGTGTGCAGACTGACTGGGCTTCAAATAGCCAGTGGAGCCAGTGCTCGTGTTGCTTAGTCAGCAGGCCTCTCTGCAGCACCGCAGAGACCCCTGGAGATCTGGGAAGCATGTTGTGATGGAGGGAGGCGATGTCTGAATGCTCCCAGCTACTCAGAGGTCTTCCCCCTGATCATACCCAACATGCTGTGATGTGTGATCCGGCAAAGCCCTGAGAGGATAAAAGGAATATATAAATGTTCCATCACTGAAGGATTTTTTCTATCTGAGCGTCAGACAAGCTGATGTTCTGAAAGAAAATATGCTGTTTTTGTAATGAAAGACCAGTCCAAGGGTATCTATGCCAGTAGGTCTGAGGGGTCTAAGTGAATAAGATTACAGCTGGTATTTTAGAGTTATTTATACAGTTAGATTTCCGTCCTGCAACTGTGTTATATAAAAACATTGACTGCAGCACGATGTACGTAATTTCAACGCTAATTGGATGCTCATTCCTCAGCAGAAGCATTAAAAGATTGTCTCATAGTCTTTTTCTTTTAAAATAAAAAATCTTCACTGTGTTAAAAATGTCAGTTTA